>ML219664.1:58451-87420 GCA_004785975.1 Popillia japonica
TTCGACAACTTCTAGGTGTTGCAATTTTTCTGGAAGTCAGTATATATGGAGTTATGAGCGGACAACAACGCCTAATCATCTGTATTGAAATGTTGTCGTATCCACAGCGTCAGTTTTGATTTTGTTAATGATATTCTAAATATCATTGGTGTTCACAGTATGAAAATATAAAGTATTAGGAATAATTGCATCCGGGTCACCAGGTAGTCACGCCGCAGATGGTCGTGGAAGAGATATGAGAAAATAATTATTAATGTCATTGACGTTAGTTAGAAGATCCAGAAGTTTCACTTTTTGCTTGGTTTGATAGCTGATACACGAAAGGTGGTGCCAGATGGAAGAACCACATCGCCCACGAGATATAAATTCGAAATATGCCTTTTTTCCCATTTGACCGTAGAAGTTGTTAAATTGCGCAATGAGTTGTAATATTCCCAGTCACCAATCGACCCCGATCTCCTAAATTTCGCCTTCGCTTCTATCCCTAAGGCGCATTATGAACTTAAGATTGTCGGTTAGCCAGGGCGCGTAGGGTTTAGTAAATTTGCGTATGCGAACAGGAGCATGCTTATCGAATAACCCGAGTATGGCAGAGTTGAGAAATTTAATCTTATAATCTATTTTGTCTAAATAAATCATTTGATTGAAGTTAATCAGTTGTAGATCGCGAAAGAACAAAACAGGATCAATACTGTTAAAGTCGCGGCACTCTCGAATTTTTGGTCCGGGTCTGACTGGCTGTGTCTTAATATCACAGAAAACAATATCATGATTCGATTCGTGAAAAGTTAATACACCAGTTTCAGTTATACTGGTGTGCAACGGTCCAAAACCCTTGTAGGTGCATCTACGACCTGGACAGCACCAACAGTAGTTAAAAAGTCATTAAATTGTTCGGTGAGCGGGTCATCAGATTTTAGGAGATCCACATTAAAATCTCCGCAGCTCTATATACATATATCCTATATATGTATATACAAGCTACCACAAACTTTAATTTCCCTATAGGGTTAATAATAACCAGATGTGCTCAATATTATGGGATACAGTAATCACTCTAGATTTAATTCCACTACGTATACACACCCCTACACCACCGCCCCGCGTCAACCTGTCCACCCTATAGAATGAGAATCCCTTCACCCCAACCACAGCATTAGCACAGAATAAACCAGAAAGGACAAAAACGTCAAACCCTTTGTTCTTTTAGGTAATGATTTAGATGACATTGAATAAACTCCGCCATGACTTGAATATGTTTGGCACGAATTTCACTGTATTTGTCCCAAAAAATTCTATGATTCTAATCATACGCGCATACCTCTGCGCATACGCAAAGTAAGTTCCAAGTCTATTTAACAGATGTCCGCACGAACGTTAAATAATAACAATGTTCAAAAAACAAATAGATTATCTACGTAAAGATTCCGCTATTGCGTATAGTTCAAAATAAATTTAAAAAAGGTTTTAATTATCTGACAAATTATTACAAACATTGATACTCTAACCTCTAACGCACAACAATAACAAAGACGGCCATATTTTCTAGAGGGTACATCCGGCATCATTCTCAACTTCCGGGAATCGTGATGACTCATAATTGTCCTTTCTGGTTTATTCTGTGGCATTAGGAATATCAGGCTGTAACTAGGCCAAAATTTTGATCTTCTTAGCACTAAAGTTTGGACCAAACGCAAGATTCAGCTTCCGCGGCAGTTGCAGATGAGCTGTAAAGTGCTTTTTACCAAAACCCAATACGTTCATATTGGTAGTACCAGCTCCCAGTATAACTGTGCTCCTTTGAGGCAGGAGGTGAGGTGGTAGTACTAAATTAGCTTTGATTTAAAGGTGTATTTGATGTTTAGTACTGCTTGGCTGTCTGAAAAAATGTATATGCGTGCACGTTACTAACATCTTCTTGAATACTCTTTTTCTATTTGACACATTGTTGATTTTGTATCTCACTCAAAACTTTTATTTTGTTCCATAAATGCCTAGCTCTACTTTTTGGATCCGAGGATATACCACCACATCTATAGTTTAGGATTCATAATTACCAATGCTACTGCTGTGATTCTCGACTGAATTCCTCTTCGATCCTCAGGAACCACACAATTTTCAGCGGCAATTGATTATGAAAATAGAGTTTGTACCTAGAGGTCGCCATTAAACCTAAATTATTACGATCGCTATGAATTCGAATTTGAAGTGGGCGAGAGATAAGCCTTCTGAATGACTTACTGTAATGTCGGTGATTGTTAATACTCTACGGTATTCGCGTTTCTTAAAACCAGCTCGTGAGCTTCCATAGACGCCGAGCGAGAGGGACGGCCGGTGGTTTCTTAAATATTGAATGTTGTTAGAGCAGCCGTGCCTCACACACGTCGGATATGGTTAGTTTATGTGCGTCTACGCTATGCCCTGGCCAGTATTGGCCGCCTCCGATACTCTCACGTGCCTTTAATTTAGCAGAAAGCTCGCACACACAGAGAGAGGAGTCCAGTCGCAGCACACGACCAGCAACTTATCCGGAAAGTATAAATTAGCCCTGCCACTACTTCTTCTCCTGCCGCTTGTAACTGTTAACCCAAATTCATGATTTATGTCGTCTTCTCGGAGATAAATTTTATGTAGAACGTAGAGGGTGTGCGGCGCGGGTGTTTCTGGCGTGTCTTACCGGAGTTCAGGATTTCGTTTCTACTTTTTTTTATTTTCTGGCGATTCCGCTCTGTCATTGTAAGAAGGAGGTTTACGACCATCTCGACATTCGTTCTTTTATCTATTAGCGATACCGGGGGTCTAGACATTTGACAGCTTTTCTTAGGACCTACAAGGTTATAGATGTAATAACTTCGGATAGTACTTAAATATTTTATTTTATATTGTGCTGAGATAACAACTTCTGGGCCAGTGAAACAAGAATAATCTACACATCAAAGATTATACAGCTGTTTGCAAAAAAATAAGTAAAGGGAGTAAATTGTAAAATCCACATCACATTAGGCAAATTAACCTGACAGCTAACTTGGCGGCAAATTTAAATGATGAATTACAATGAAATATACAACACATTTATAAAAAAATAAGTGCACAATAATTTTACTCTGTATTTTATTATTTGCATTATACATGTTTGTACTACATTTCAGAGATTTAAATTGATGTTACATACTACTATAAATTACTAGAGAAAGAAGCACTAGCTGGTCCATCAAACTACAATAATGATATATTTTAAATACGTAATTCTAGGTACAGTTCTTCAACAGAATCACTATCATTGTCGCTTACGTAAACATTTTCAACCGAAACATTTAGCCCACGTTTCTGAGGTTACATTTGTATTAGCGGTTAACAAAAGGTATTTCACGTCAGCTAATTGGAAGCTTTTATTTTTTGCAGCTTCTTCATCTTTTATCGGTGCCCAAACTAATTCGACAGGATTGAATTCAATCTAAGTACAATTTCATTACTCTGTTTTGCCATTTCGTCCACTGCGTATAGGTACATTGGGACCTTCTTTGTGATGATTTATTATTTCCAACAACTCTAGTCGCACCATGGAGGGATCAAACGGTATTTGTTTTTGAAGTGACCATTCTTGCATTTCCGCTTTTGTGTTAAAGTTGTTGGTATGTATTCCTTTTTTTCTGCTATGGTAAGATGCACAATCCACACAATAACACTATTATCGGGCAATTTCTTCAAAATATTATTGAACCACTCCTCAAAAACATCGTGGTAATCGACTGTTCCTCCTTCAAATGGTAGTAGCCCATCACCGACAAAACCGTTTATAGAGCCAATATGTAAAATAATTAAGCGTCTTCCTTTACCAGCAGGATTTTTGAGACTAGTAGTTACACCATCTGTACAAGTGTTGTGCACTTCGTTTTTGGGAAAATAGACGGTATTATTATTATTATTATTATTATTATTATTATTACTATTATTATTATTATTATTATTATTATTATTATTACTATTATTATTATTATTATTATTAAATGCTTGTCTGCGTGATGTAACATTAACATCGAAGGGCACACGTTTGCTCTTGTGTGTCCTTAATTCAACCATTGGGGCGTTGATCATTTCTATCTTTTGATGTTACAGATAAATATTAGAGTTAACGCTATTTACACCAAATAATCTTAGAAAGATGAAAAGGCCTGTTTTTAATGAAAGTTCTTTATACAAAAATGTCGAATTTTCGTTCGTGGATTCGAACTTTATCAAGACAACTGTTAAAAAACAATAGAATTAAAAATACAAAATAGAATAAAAGTGAGATTACTTGAATTCAAACTTTTTTATAATAGGTAAATAATAGAAAATATTCGAAGTTGTAATCCGACAAATAAGGTACATCTTTTGAATTACTTAAAACACAAAGGTATAAAATTATTATTACAACCAAACTCAATGCAAATGAGAACGTTATGTGGAAGTTTTGCCAGAGACTAGATATTAAAAACTAAATTCATCCAAACATCCAAAAAACTATTCTGAGTAAAATTTAAACAAACAAACTAAACTACAGTCAGATGCAAAAAGAAAAGACGGCTAGGTTAAATACAGTTAATATCAAAAGAATGAAGCAATTTTTTTTTCTTAAAAGAAATGAAATATCAAAAAAGTAAAAGGGTGATTAGATTAAAATAAATGGAACTTAGGTTTTCAACATCTTTCCTAAAACTAACTCAAGCAACAGTCTTCTGAATAAAACACATTTCTAAGAAATTACGTTTTAATTTATTACGTTCAAAATCCAAGACCTCAACTGCGTCAAAAACAAAAGTGTGTTCAGTATGTACGCAAGGGGCGGTAGAAGAGAGATTGAGTCTGAGGTCGGTTTTGTGGTTGGAAATGCGACTTAAAAGTCTCTGACCAGTTTGACCCACGTAACAGCCCTCACAATCCCGACAGTTGATTCTATAAATGAGGTTAGACTGTTGTAGCAAGGGAGTCTTGTCCTTGAATTGAGAAAAAAACCTCTGAATTTTCTGAATGGTATAGGTACAAATTTGTATCTTATCATAGTGACGGTACAGGTTAATAATTTTGTCAATGAGACCAGGAACAAATTGTAATATAACTACTCACTGGACGTATGTTTTGATCATCTCTTATTTTATTTGAGATTTTGTTTAATCTAGGAAGTTCTCCATCGTAAAAAAGCCATGTATGTTTCTTCTATCATGTATTTAATATTATCAGCAACTGTAGGTAGCAGCAGAATAATTTAATTAAAGCCTATCCTACCGTAAATTGAACTTTACATATGTACATACGTGATCCTATCCTGCCCAACAAAGATTATACAAAATATTGAACCATATTTATAGTCATATTTACTATTGTCAAAATTTATTAGATTAGTCATTATTATTTCCAGTACATGCATAATAATGGTATTATAAATTAGACAGATTGGACATCGCATTAATACGTGCTGCTTTAGTCTATTTTTTATTTTAACTAGTAACGAAGGATTTAATATGTCCGAATTAAGCGAGGAGCAACGACAATCCTATTTCGTGTTGTACACAGCGCCAAAGGACATACATACGTTCTGTTGGACATTCTCTGTTTGAAGTAGTGCAAATCCTATTGAAGTTCTACGCAGCATTGATTGTTTGGTTCAACAATCAACGGACTATTATCTCATTGAGTTACATCATCAATCATCACATACTGCGTTTATAATCTATAGCTCTACAGTGCATGATTACTAATTTTCGTCAGTCAGAGTTGTGATCTTCATTGTAGATTTTACTCCATGCTTATACAAGGTATCTGTAAAAAGTCTTTACACAAGCCTACCATATATTCCTGAGATCAAAATAATCCGATTTAAGTAAACTTACCTTAGTCTAAAGTCGCTTACTTTGGGCGCTATGCGGCCTTGAAGTTAAAATCTTGAAATCGTTCTTTTATTATAAATTCAAAACGGCTTACCTAATTTTAATAATCTTTGGTATGGTCAGTTAGTATTATTTGACGAATAGTTTTAGAAAATTTCAATAGAATGAAGAGGTGAATGAAGCACGATTGACCATTATGAGATTAACATAATTTCTTTGCTGTCTGTAGTAGAGATACAAAATAATTTTTCTTCGATAGCATATTCAAAAGCGATTAAATTATGTCTCTTGCAAAATTTTCTTATTTTTATTCGTTTTCGAGAAAAACGAAAAAAAGTGCTTATGATCGCACGTTCGAAAAGAGCAAAGAGTAATCCAGTCGGCTATGAATTTCGCATAGCTAAATAATAATAGTGTCAAATCCAAAATACCTGAATTGTCATTACTGTTAAAAGGGTTCCTAAATGCTCTAATAAAAATTCAGAAAGCTTAACCTACATATATGCTATTGGTATTTGGCCAAGTCACCCACCGTTTGCTACCGTTGCACGACGTCTTTGCGAGACCGGTCACTTTGCTCTTGCAACTGCTGATTATGGAAGGCAGCGTTTTGTAAAGGCTCCTAAAGTTCATGAAGAAATTTTGGATGGTGTTGAAGAAGATCCAGAAATAAGTACTAGACGAATAGGTAGAAAAGTAGGAGTATGTAAAGATGTCGTTTACGCAGTACTTAAAGAACAATTGCTGTATCCATACCATAAAATAGCAGTTCAAGATCTTTTAGAACATCCAGAAATCCCGAAATGCTTCTGGGTTTTTGTCACTTTGTTAATGGGCAAAGAGAAGCAGATTTAAACTTTGGCAACACAATTTTGTTTACGGATAAAGCTTGTTTCACAAGAAGAGGGGTAACTAATTTCCATAACAAACACGTTTATGCAGTTGAAAGCGCGCATGCCATAAAGATAAATCATTATCAACACGAATTTAAACTTAATGTGTGCATTGGAATAATTGGCAATTTTATTGTTGGTCCTGTTATTCTTCCACAACGATTAACGGGAGACATCTAGGTACTTGCAATTTTTACAAAATACATTGTCAGATTTGTTAGACGATTTACCTCTACAACTTCGGAGAGATATGTGGCACATGCACGATGGAGCTCCGTCACATTTTTCAGTAGATGTTCGAAACTACTTAAATCAGGTATACCCAAACAAATGGATAGGTAGAGGTAATTACGCTCACAAGCACAACTATGGCAACGTATTCAACATGCAATATATTTTTGCAAAAAGTACAGTTTAATTTCTTTCGTCGTATAAGTCTTTGTATGCGTGTAAATGGGCAACAGTTTCAACAGTTTTTGTGACATATTTAGTATATGTGTTCATGTTTCAGTTATTTAATTCTTTTAATAATTTTTGTGTAAAATAGCCTAATGCGAATTATTAAAATATAAATTTGGCAGAAAGCATTATAGTAATCAATTCTTATGAAGAGTACCGTTTTTGTAGTAAATAAGTTATCCAGAATCTCCAAGGCTGCAGTAGATTTAGCCATGCGAAATTCATTTGTTTACGATAGAAATTATGGGCGACTGGATTACTTTTTGCTTTTTTCGATCGCACGACCATATGCACTTTTTTTCGTTTTTCTCGAAAACGAATAAAAATAAGAAAATTTTGCAAGGGACATATTTTAATCCTTCTTGAATACTCTATGGAATAGCAATTATTTCGTGTCTCTACTACAGGCAGCAAAAAAAATATGTTGATTTTCATAATAGTCATGCGTGTTTCATCCACGGTATTAGTATTTTCTTGAAATTTTCTCAAATCATTCGTCCAATAATACTAACTGACCGTCCCAAATGTTAATAAAACCGCATAATCCGTTTTGAATTTATAATAAAAAAACGATTTCAAAATTTTAATTTCGAGGCCGCATAGCGCCCAAACTAAGTGGCTTTGGACTAACGTAAGTTTACTTAAATCGGCTTATTTTGATCTAAGGAATATGTGGTAGGCGTGTGTGAAGACCTTTTCCAGACACCTTGTATAAATTTTTCTTAATATCTAATTGCTATTGTGGGTTCATTTGCACACTTTGGTACTATATCCAGGTTGGGAAATTAACAATATTATATATATTACATCAAGTAGTCCCGCAGGAAAGACAACATTAGACGCCACTGTAGTTGCACTCGCCACAGATTAAAGAAGAGAATATATGGCAGTAATTTTTTTACGTAAATCTTGGATACCTATGATAGAAGTCTTCTAACTCTTTAATAGTACCTACTCCGGATTTGATTAACTTAACTCTGCATATTTCATATTTAAATCAAACAACATCTGATATAATACAAAACACAATTATTGTATGAAAGATACGATCTTTTCAAATGCGTTGGTGTGAATAACACATGACCACTCCGATAGCGCATTTTTGCGAACAATTGAATTCAATCTAGTCTAGTGAGGGGCTCCTACGTCCATCCCGCGTACCATTTTGAGAGGGCGCTGAAATTTCTCCGGAGCATTCCGCGTTATTTGGTGCGGGCAGTCTTATATAAAGCAGCAAACGATTCCGAGCAAGGAGACGATCGTACGAGGAAGTAGCTTGTTTTGCATATTTCCGCTTTAAAAATACATGGGCACCAATACGGTCGGGCAACGCTATATCTGGTATGCAGCCTAAGTGAGAAGCAATCATATTACGCGGCTTTAAATATTGTATAGGATACTGCTCGGTGCATGTATGTATATAGCGTTCGCAACCGACGATGTTGGAAAATATGTGAAATGGATGTAATATTAACTTTTACGAAATTATTCAAACGATTCTAATACAGCTCTTCTGGATTGAAGCAATCGAATGCTTGCATATACGATAATGTTTTATTTTATGTGAAATATGATTGTTTTACAATGTAACGTATATATGACGGAAAATTTATTCCAACTTGAAGAATGACGAAGTAATCAGGGTTTTTTAACTATTTTTAACCATCTCCCAGTTCAT
Source organism: Popillia japonica (assembly GCA_004785975.1). Classification (NCBI taxonomy): domain Eukaryota; kingdom Metazoa; phylum Arthropoda; class Insecta; order Coleoptera; family Scarabaeidae; genus Popillia; species Popillia japonica. Next base: position 67,349 of record ML219664.1, read on the forward strand.
ATTACAAAAATGCGCTCCGACGAAATTATTATTGATTTTAATTGCAAACCACTTAACTAAATTCTTCCATCTGTATTACTTTAATAGTTCACAGTAACATTCAAAGAAACGGGCAGTTATTTATCGAGTAACAGTCTAACTAGTTACTGCGCTCTAGACAACGTAATCATGATTATTGCAGGAAGTATATCAGCAAAAATTCGACGTAATACATTTCCGTTTCAGTCGTATTATAGGCCGAAAATCACTTAGATTTATTAAATTAGCAGCATAACAAAAAACATCTCTTCCTACGCGAAGCCAACATAAGAAGGAAATTTAATTTGAAAAGAAAATGACGTTATTATTAGAGCTGCTTGTTTATATATCAGATTTTTCGTCAGCGAAGCTCGCGTTTCCGCGAAAACGCTGAAACTGGTGAAATACGATGATCACATTATTATCGTCTTTACTGAAGAATATTTATTGTTAAAGTAACCACAATACTTCATTTTCTAAATCTAACCGTAGCATTTTTCTCATTGTTCATATTTACTGTTGAATATTATTAAACTGGTCAAAAGAATGACCAAATATTTAATAAGAATGACGGAAGAAATAGATGACACTTCAAATAACATCAACACATTTTTCACTTGTGTCTAGAATGTTTTTAATTAATTACTAAAGCACACTATTCATTCAATGTGTTTCTGTACGTTTTAATAGCTGTAGTAGTTTCTAGTAGGTAACAGTTCCGAGACGATTTACTAAGAAGGTTCAGTTTTTTGAAGATTTACTACAACGCTTTAGTACCAGAAGCGAATGGGGCAAGGTACCGTTTCGAGACTCAATAATAAAGCCATCAAATGCTACACTGATGCCTCCAAAACGCCAGAGAGAACTGGGCCTAGAACCATATTACGCTGTTTAAATTGCTGTCTAGTAAAAACAGACAAAATAGACCCGTTTATTAGGGCAAAATTACTTACCGGCTTATTTCTCTTAAGTTTAAACTAATTTTGAAACTCTTAAATCTGTCAGGTGGGAATGCACCACTCAATCTTACCAACAGTCACAAAAAAATTCCCAATTAAAAGGTAATAATTGTAAAAAAACTTTATTATTTCAAATTAATAAACGATTAATAAACATTTATTTTGTTGAATTTTTTTCTCTAAAAAAACTACTACCATTTAATATAACAAAATAACACCAACAGTTTAATTTAAAATTGAGGGAAAAATAAGGTTCTGGCAATTTTAACTAATATTTAATAGATGGTGCTGGACCAATTAAAATTAAATCAATTCGTTGACCTTTTTATTACGCAGGTAATTAAACGCGAACACAAACGAAAATAAAATTAACTTCGTAGGTCAATATTAGATTAAACATAAAAAATTACAAGTGACTTAAGTTTTCTCGGATACCGGTAGTTGTGTGTCTCGGGAATTCAGGTAGTGGGTTTTCTCGGATCTGGAATCGGTTGGATAGATCTTTGTCGTTACTGGTTCCTGGATATTTTAGAAGTTTCTGGATAAGGATCTTTTTCTCGGAAATCAGGAATTCGGGATAGTCTCAATCGGTAAATGTAGAATTTACGATATAAAAATTAAATTTCTATTCTTAACACTTTATTAAGTATGGTTAATTAAACCAATTTGATATCTGATTTTTTTCAGGTTATGTTACCACTATTGTTTTTCAAAGTTAAGTTCTTATTTTATTTTTTATACGAATCGGAGAAAATTCGAACGTGGTGACTGCTTCGACGCTTGGGACGAAAATGCCTCTTTTTTGTTTCAACATCGTTCAACTTTTCCACAAAACTCCACCATTGAAATTCCACCAATGGGAGAATTTCAACGGCGTTACAAAAACAAAAACAAGTCGGAAACTAAGTGCCAAAAAATTTTACAACAAAATCGAAACCTATTTTTGGATTGTAAAATAAAGAGGGTATTCGTGTTTGCCGTATTTAAGAACCGTTACTGGTAAATTTTGGTACATTAAATCGGCTTCTTTTAGGTTCTGCTTTTTGAAGACGCTTTCGCAAAATTTGAGGTAATTTGAGATTTTTTCTGGAAACTGATACTGAGATCGTGTTCTTGACGTTGTTATCTTCAATTCTGGACCTAACATTCCTTGGAGAGATTGTTTTCTTCAATTCTAGACCTTATGTGAACTGAATGTGTTTGCGTCAAATGAAATTTGTGAAGAACCTAATTTTTTTGTACATGGATCTTATAATAGGTATGTTAGGATAATAAAAAGTACAATTATGCTTAATTACTGATTTACACTACGCTCCTTCTTTTACGAATCGACAAACAGATTTATATCACAATATATTTCGAAAGCTTGGGGATGTATCCAAGTATCTTCCAGGCTGAAATACACGGCATTGAATGATGCATCCAGTTCAACATCGATAGAAGCTACGAAAAGCGAGAGATTATTATAATGTCTGACAGTCAAGCAGTCATCAGAACGCGACACGTAAGCTGGCTCGGAATAACAAACGATGCCGAATGCAGATTTTATGGGGAAAAAAGATTAAACATCCATCCATCTACATCCATCTGCTCTGCACTGTTTAACTTAAGGGCTTTGCACATAGGAGCACATAAAATTGAAGAAGGAGAATTAACTAATCTGGAGCCTTCGGACATCCTGCACTTTCTAATTGCAATCAGACTTATTGGCCAGCTGTAAGGACCGCGGGAATAGGGCACACAACAGATCTTTCAGGTCGCAGTGTATCATCACACCAATACCACACATATGTACATACATACATAGGTAACAGTGTTTTAAAAATTCAGCATAAGTTTTCAAGGTTAGCTTGGTTTACAAACACAGCAGTACATTGCGAGTGTTTTTGGGTAAAAGTGTAATTTCGTAGTACCGGTATTGTTTCTTATTAGAATGTTAATTGCTGGTGCTATTGTACGTCGATGCTAACATAAACAATTAGAAATCGCTTTCATAACATAGGTTTCTGTAACTGAACGTCAGTGATACACAAGTGATATACAAGTCTAGATTCAGTGTGGATCCCAATATCAACGTATTTCGATTTTACCTTTTTTGAGTCAAACCATGAAATTACATTAGGCTTGTCCGCCGAATCTATTATATACTGTAGAAGGACCTACCGAACTATATTTCAGAATGACGCTTGATGCTTTCAACCACGACTAAGGAGATGGTTCCTACTGACACAAAGATTTAGGCAGCACAATTCAAGAACGCAACAGTATTATATGATACCACCTGGCTTAGAAGATGTTTCTCCCCGAAACGACATTTTTCAGGGTGTACTTTCTGCTCAAATTTTCAATTCCGTTTTTGCAATACAGCTGCTGTATTATTGGTCTTTGTGTATTTTCTCAAGTATTTATTATATGGAGTCTAGTTAATTTGGTAGTTTAGTATACCTCACCGTACGAATTATGTATTTAAAGTAAAAAAATTGAAAAAAAATATTTTTATCCGATGTCATTTTAGGGAATATTGCTGCAATTTCTTGTCCTATTGTGTCAACACCGTCATCACCGCCAAAAAGATTAACAGGTGGCTCGACTAAATGAATGCAACGTTTTGTAAACGTATAGATGATTTAAAGTTTCAACGGTGTGGGGTTCAGTACCACAGCATTTGCCTTGACGTGATCATTAACCATAATTCCATCTTATTGGAATCAATGTTTCTTAAATTTTGGTTTGAAAAAAAAGTTAGAAAAGATTTATGAACATGATGATCCCAAACTCAACACGATCCGATAGTGCACCGTATAGTAACAGATTGGCTGTACAGCAGTATATCCTGGAGCCGTACAAACTTGTTATCCTATCTAGTAGGAATGGTTGTATTTATTAACACACACGGACCCACAAACAGACATGCAAATGGACATCGTTACTTCAAAAAAGTATTTCTTCAGACTTCTTGACGACTATCTTTATACAACGTTCTGCAGATTTCTCAATCTCGATCATTATGCTATAGTACAGCTATAATGTGGTATATTTGTAGTCTGACTGTGTGGATAAATGTAAGGCAAAACATTTTTAACAACTACAGAGCCAATAAATCTGAAAACTCATTTTCTACTGCTTCACTAGTTTCTGATTTAATCAACGATTTTCTTTCAATCAATTTCAACGACACTATTGTTTCACTCCCAACAGGAGCTCGTCAGTCCAGAACAAAGAAACAAAAAATTCTTTGCATTGAAATCTATTTTATAAGTAGAAAGTATTTGTTAGATAACTGACTGATTTACTAGTGGACTAATGCTCATCTTCTCCAAAAATTTCAAAAAAAAACTGTAATTACTGGAGTTTAATTCATAGAAAGAGAAATAGTGAACAGTCAGTATTAAGGGTTGTAGTATTTCAAAGTTAATATCCGGTTGAGTTTTTAATATTGCAATTATAATATTTAATGGAGTAATAGAGTCTTTAGGTTTTTCAGGCGGTGCCAAGCTAACTTCGAGGTTACCTGATAAGCTGCAAGTGCTTTTAGGGCCGCCCGACTATCCAATAGGATATGAATCAGCAGATCTCTTGGTTGTTCTTCCATTGCCTCTCGGGCACATATTTTTATTGCCTATAGTTACGTTTGCTGCAGGGTAGTATATTACCCTAATATTATATATTCTTCATGATTGAAGGTTTGACCACAGATACCTGCCCCAGAATCTATCGTTCTCTTTGACCCGTCTGCGTACCAGATCTAGATTCGGATTCCAGGTTTGTGTTTTACTCTCCACTCATACTAATCTAGGACAACCTTGAAGGGTTTGTCAAAGGAGAGCCCCAGTGTGTCAATAAATAGTTACCGTAGACGTCATATTCCTGCCAAAAGTCACTAACTAACATTTTGGTAGAATTCGAACTAACGGCACCCATGAACTTTATATCATAATGTCTTTCTATGGTGAAAGTCATTTTATGCTAAATTAACGCGAAGAGATCATTTTCAGATAGTAAAGTCACTTGTTACAGTGTGATATAAAAATTTAAGAAGCAAAAGTCATTTAGTGATTCTTTGCACGCAAAATCAGTACGATTCATACCAGGCAAAAATCATCAAAAATAGTTAATGATCACGCATTACGCAGCAAAAGCTCCACAAGCCGCCAATTGTGAAATCTAAAGATTTAAATGTCTCAGTATCTTTACTCGAGAAGACAGAGCTAATATTTGCAAAACGTTTTGGTCACTTGCTAACTATAAAAGACTAAAAGATTTTATTTTAAAGTTTGTTGAACGAAAATTGGCGGCAAGACCAGGCGTACATGTTGCAAACAGCAAAAAAAGAAAATGTAACAAATCATTTTATTTAAGGAAAGCAGAACAAAAACATAGAATATGCAAACGATTGTTCGAAAAAAACTTTAAATATTAGTAATGGGGCAATAAATAAGGCATTAAAAGGCTGTCAAGTGGATTCCTTTCAGCAGAAGATAAAAGGGAAAGGACGTCTCCGTACAACAAAAGTACAGCTTTTGTTAAGCAACACATAAAAATGTTTCCTACAATGGAATCTCACTAGTGCAGAAAAAATACGCAAAGACTTTACTTAGACGCAAAACGGTCCATCAGAAAGATGTATTTATTATACCCAGAATTTTGCAATGTCAATAGTCGTGTACCGTTATCACATTCTATGTATAAAAAGATCTTTTATACGTCTTTTAACTTCTTTTTTATACCTAAAACAAGACCAATGTAGTCTCTGTTACAGATATGCCGATGCTAAGAAAATAAAATCATTGACTGATCAATTGGAAGCGTCATACAATAGGAAATGGCTAGGAAAACAAATGCTAATCTTACCAAAGAAGCAGGTAAACAGAGATCAGAAAATGATGCTACGTTCTTGTTTATAAGTGTAGATCTGCAAAGTGTCCTACAAGTATATGTATGACTTCACTATATACGAATCCAGATTTCCAAATGAAGCTTACTGTTTCATGTGGTCGAAAATTAATGGCAACAGGGGAAGTAATGAGATAGAGTCGGCTTTAATGCGGTGGATTTGTAAGCTTCCCCAAGATATTAAAGAAATATCAATTTTCTCAGATACTTGTGCCGGCCAAAATAGAAATTAGTACATATCGGCGCTATTACTTTTTCTTGGTTAAGCTACTCATCTTAATGTCATCGAGCAAAAGTTTCTGGAATCGGGATCCTACGAGGAAGTTGACAATATGCACAGCGCTGTAGAACGAGAACAGAAAACATGTATCCGTTAATTACGTATCTGATTAGGCTAATATAATGCAAAGAGCTAGATCTAAGAAAAATAGAAAGTCTGCAAATCCGTATCATGTCAGGCAGCTACACTTTTCGGATATGTTAGACCTCAAGCATCTATCCAAACGTATCATACAAAATTGTAGATGGTAATAAGATAAACTGGCTTGAAATTAAATGTTTACGTTACAAGTCAGATCCAAGTATCATATCCTTCTGTTATGATCATAATAGCCCTTATAAGACCTTTAATGTGCGTGGAAGAGGTCGTCAACCACTGATAAGGGAAGTTAAAAAAGCATATTCTAATTATCTTCCTATAAGCTATAAGAAGAAACGAGATTTGCTGAAACTTTGCAAAAAAAAATAATACAAGAAGAATTTCATCTGTAGTATGAGTCTTTGCCTGCAGATCAGAATTTAGGGGATAGGACCGCAGAACCTGCTGTAGAAGATTAAGTAGAACCTATAGAATAAGTATCTTATTTCTGTTAACTTTATTATAACAAAAAGTGAAATAAACAGTTTTTGAATATGATTTCATTTTATTTATGCTAAAAGTCCTAACTGAATTCAATTACAAAATAGTATATTTCTGAAAGTTTAATATCGTCAAATAAAAATGCGGAATAATCGTACACAGATTTAAATTTGCAAAGACTTAATTATTTCGAAAGTAACAAAACGTCAGTTAGTGATTTTTCGCACGTATATGACGAGATATATAACCATAGAAGAAGCTGTTGCCAGATGTTATTTCCTAATTAAAATAACCTACACTATCAATTATTACTGAAATATTAACGAGTTCAATATAAAACAGCAATATTGAAGAATACCTTCGTAAGTGCAACGCTTTGTATTGCTCCTTTATTTCTCTTCGTTAGATACTAAATGGGGACGAAATTATATCATTCAAAATTTTAAAATTACGTTTCAGACTCCCGTTATTTACGGTAACTTGCAGGTATCACACACGTGTTATGGAATCAATATTAATATGTATATTATCAAGGCACACTGACGAGTATAACTCGACCCTCGCGCTTCCAGACCGCCGTCAGAGGTATAAAGCATTAACGGGCAACGCTACATAATGACTACCCTAATCATTGTTATCAATGATTAATTTCTACTTAATGGTACCGTAACCTCGGCTCGCCAAAGCGAAACGGTAAAGACGAGGTATGGCGTGTGCCTTTTTAAACATTCAAAGTAAACGAATTTTCGGCAGGCAGAAATTAATTTGCGCATAAAAGATAGGGCGATTAATGGGAAACAATAGGGCCTTAATTAAATCGGACAGAGGTAAGCGCGCGTTAAAAGAACTACGGCTTACGCCGGGGTGTAAAAATAATTATGATTTATTATGCTTTCGACTGGGATTACCGACGATGATGTACATAAGTTTTGGTACTGCTATCGAATCTTTTCCTATGTAATACACGACGCTAAAAGCTCGGTGAACACTGTGTAGCGATAGTTGAGTATGTGTGATATTTTTGGTTATAGATGTTTTACTTATTTCTATCTTCTCTTAAATCGATATCCATGTATCCTCCTCATTCCTAACTTTGGACTGGCAGTCCTAGAAACTTGACGTAGTTTTTTTTTAGTTGTTCAGAAGTTATATAACATCGCAAAACCAAAAAAAAAACTTTTTTTTCAAAAACTGTTTCAAAAAGTGAAGTATCACATATGATACTTTGAAACAACCACAAACAAATTAATGTTGGATAATTTATTTTATTAAGAAATATTTAAAAACTCTTTCGTTCTAGCAAAAAATCCCTTAGATTAACAACATAATACGTAATTTTTTCTTAAAATCAACTATTTTCATAAAATTTAGTTTTCGTGGAATTTAGAGCAACAGTTTCTACTTGTTGAAAAACAGAGAAAAACATTGCAGGTTTTACACCTTACAAAAGTTAACATCTTACAGCCAGGGTATCTACATTTTGAACGTGTTTTCTGAGCTTCAGTCCTATTTCTTGGCATATGTTTTGCATGTTTTCTTCATCGTCAATACTCTCAAAATCAGAATCAGAACTGCCACTGTCATTGGACGTACCAGCAGCAAGCAAATCCCTCGCTATAGAAAATTTAAAATTAAAATAATGTAATATCTCTTTGCGCTGCATATTTGCGTCAGAAGCATCCTCACGATATTCAAGCCAACTAGCTGCACTGACAAAATCGAAAAAATGAAAGATAGCCCGAACTGTCCAAATAATTACCAATGACTCGGTCGAGCAAATCTACGCCACCCATATTGGCGTTGTAACTCTTCACAACTGCCGGTTGTTTCACTTCAATATATTTACGTTCAGCTTTAGACCGCCGAATACAAGAGCCCAAAGGTTCTACTCCACATGCAGAAGATGCAAAATGGAGTGGTCTTGAATCAAACCATTTTATACCACATGTTATCTTCTCTGATTAGGAGATCGAAGCAACCTCTTCCAGCTTTTTTGAGTTCATTATCTTTCTTGAAAACAATTTCCTTCGGGGTACGGTTGTTCATTATTGTCCCAACTAACGGAATAGAAAGTAGAAGTAGTGTGTCCATAAGCGAAATTGACGTAAAGTACCTATTTTTGTATACTGATGTTCCATGCGGTAGGGCATCTATCAATTTTAGGACCATTCGACCACCAATATCTAGCTTTTCCGGTGTGGGAATCAAAGCAGACTCTATGGTATGTTCTTTGTCTTCATACAAATAAAAGTCTAGAGGTATTTCTCCTGCAGTGGTCATTACAAAGATTTTTAGACCGACGGGATTCGGTTTACCACGCACGTACTGTTTCATGGCTACTTTTCCATGGAATTATACCATTTGCTCGTCAATCGATAAATAATAGGGACTTCGGGATTCTCTCTGCCAGAACATTTTTAACCTGGGCAATTTGTAAATGCTAATAATGATGCAGCAAGCAAAGAACACTTTCATTTCTTTTGCAGTAGTATCTAATGATTTCCCGGTAACAAGAACTTCTCGCATATTTGTAAATGTAGCTACTGCTTCAAAAGAACTATCGCCGAGGTATCGATTGAAATAGTCAATTAGCTGTTTCACTTCTCTAACTTCCCGATTGCGGCCAAATTGTCTAGGTTGGGCATCAAAGTTACCACAAACAATTGGCTAAATACCATTACGCCCACAATATCACCTATGATCCTCCACCACAATGACCTTGGCATCGTTACAAAATTTAATTTTTGATTACATAAATACACTACATTTGTTCCTAAACCCTGACATCACTATCATCCAATAAAATTTGTAAAATTTGTACATTTTGTACAAAGTATACTAAAAACATTCAAACAAAAGTGAGGTTACGATTATTTTTACGACGCCGCTCCGATTTTATATGATAGGCAAGTAGTGTATCATATGTATATGATATGCCCGAAAACAACCTTTAAAACTGAAGAGAGTATGACAGGGTTAAATAAATTTTTGTATATTTTATTCACTTTCAGTTACAAATTTGAAAATCTATTGTATTATGGAAAACTTGAAAATATAGGATTATCAGCTTAAATTTAAATTTATGCATTAATCGGCCAATTATTTGTGCATACCAGCGCAGATGTGTACATTAGTAATCGCGAAACAAGAATTATCCAATTAGCACACACTGAAATGTGCACATTTTAATGATAAATCTAGTATTACTAATTAAATACAAACGCATTGAAATCTATTGATGGTACAACTGATTATGCGAATTTATTTATAAATATAAATATCTGTAATACAATTTGAATATCCCAGTCATTTAGAGTATTGTTGTGGGATCTTACGCCATGACTTTCTTTTAAAGTAGGTACATACATCGAAATAGTTCAAAAATACACGTTACTAGTAATCAATCTATCAGAATACATCTCCAAATATTGGTGATTATGTATATCCACCAAATTTTGGGTCAGATCATTAAATTTACATAAACTTCTGCAAACTAATAAACAGTAATAACAATAAAACGGATGCAATTAATCCGGTTTCTGTTATAGAAAAAATATTTGAATTTGCAATCAAATCCTCTTTATACAAATATGTAAAATATAATAACCAATTTTATTATAGTGATTGCTTTTTGTAATAGGGTTCCCCATTTTCAATTTTATTTTATTAGTTAAATCTAACTATTTCACGAAAGGTAGCTCGTGATAATTTTTTGACACATATTTATTTTAATAGATTCTTTTAAGTTGATATGTACATATAAATCTCGCACACATGTTTCACAATACTAGACGCGTATTTCCCATAAATATTGATTTTTAACAAACAACAGGGGAAATCGTATAAAAAAATTGTAGGAAGTATGTATGTAGTACTGTGAAATATTTCTACAAAATTTGTATACATTACCTTGAAAGAAAAAATAATTTTTTAGTTTTCAATTATAATTTCCTCGGAAATTTCATCGGTTGGGGTAGGTAGTTTCCTTCTGAAACCCTTTGCAGGTCAACCGTATTTGCTGAAACTACACTTCTAGCACCGTGAAACATGTGGCCGAAATCTATATCTTTGATTTTTATAATTAATGTTGAACTTTAAGGATGATTTCCAGCAAAAGTTACAAAGGTAGGAGTCTGCGGTTTGTTCCATTGAAAAATACATTCAATTTTCTATAAATTTCGATCAAAAAACAAAAAATGATTTTTCCGACCATAGATACCTTTCCATAGTCCAGGTCACATATTGGTAAGCGACAGGCGTCACTAAAATATTCTTTTACAGTAAATGGTAGAAAAGCTACATATGTCGAACATTTTTGCTAAACACTGAGTATATCGCAAACATCCATACGATATGCGCTGAAAAAGAGACAACCTAGCGGACTCGTATCTTCTGATCAAGGAAAAAAACATGGACCAAGTAAGAAGATTAGTCAGGGAACTAGAAATCGCATATTCAACAATTTCCCTGTATTGAGCCACATTATTTTCCTAATAAGTCAACAAAAAAAGCAGCAGGTGAAATCGTAGAAAAAATTGTAGGAAGTATGTGTGTAGTGGAAGTACGTGTGAAATATTTCTACAAACTTTGTATACATTAGGTACCTTGACAGAAAAAATAATTTTTTAGTTTTCAATCCTAATTTCCTCGGAAATTTGATCGGCTGGTCTAGGTAGTTTCCTTCTGGAACCCTTTGCAGATCAACCGTATTTGCAGGAACTACACTTCTAGCATCGTGAACATGTGGCGGAAATCTATATCTGGACTTCACAATCAGAGCCAAAGGGTATTAAGTTCACATTTTGTCAAATATTAGGTTATGAGTCATTTCAATGTAGTTTTTAGCTATCTTTTTAGTGCCCTTGAGTATTAAGTCTTATTTTCGCTTAGGTATCAAAGGGTCATAATACTTATATTACGGTTCTGAAACATTCGATTTGTTTAACGGTATTAAGTTGTTGTTTTGTGGAAAACTCGTGCAATTTGTTATAAATATTTAGCCAAATTTATTGTATTTTAATAGAAATTCGCTAATATAATTGAAAAATACATCTAGAACACAACAGATGATGGATATGATACGAACAGAAGCGAGCCGCTCGTAAACTTATAACTTATTGGTAAGCGACAGGCGTCACTAAAATATTCTTTTATAGTAAGTGGTAGATAAGCTACATATGTCGAACATTTTTGCTAAACACTGAGTATATCGCAAAGGTCCATACGATTTGTGCTGAAAAACACAACCTAGTGGAATCGGATCTACTGATCAAGGAAGAAAACATGGACCAAGTAAGAAGATTGGGCAGGGAACTAGAAATCGCGTTTGAGAACATATAGAACCCAGCAACAACACTTGCGATACTTGTAATGAATATATCATTAAACTTAAAAAAGCTTCCTTAAGGGAAGAGAAAGAGAACTGTGACGTTAAAAATACAGTAGTGTAGTCCACCGCGGACTATTCTTACATACAGAAACTCTAACGAACTAACTAATATATTGTCTGTTGTAAAACCTTGGTTCTGTTGATTATATGAGAGGAGCTCGAGTGCAAAACGAAACAATTTTTCAGGAATCACAGAAAACCCATAAAATTTTGGCCATTGAATGTATCAGAAAACTGAATGCAGTATAGTTTTGGTATTTGGGAAGGCTTTCTGTGAGAGCATGTAACTTTTGCTTAGGTTTGAAAATATTGCAAAAAGTATACTGAATTCATCTAGCTTTGCTCCAAAATTGTTGTAACAAATAAGATTTATTAGGAACAAACAAAATTTGAAGAAACCAAACGGAGTTTGCGGTAACTTATTCGTTTTGATTGGCCGCAGATGAAGCAGTCTTGCCATTTTACTGGAAATTTTGTTTCCATCAGATGTCCTAAACTCTTTTTCTTCCTCTCTGGTATCTGGTTTCTTGGGGGGAAAATTCGCAAATTTATTATAGAATTGCCCGTTCTTGTAAGTCTTAGTAGTTACCATTATTGATGCAAGCTTAATATCTACGTCTTAAATTAACGCCAACAGATATTGCTGTGCAATAGGACTTCAAATCAAAGATTTAACCAGATTTGCAGCAAACTGTGGATTTGCCCACTTTTGCTCGGACACCTCAAACTTAAATGCAAATTTAGACGCGTTTTTATTCACTTTTGCTCACAATAGCCTATAAAAATGAACAGAGCAGATCAGAATTATACAGTTAACATATCTACGTATGTATTTTTTTTTACGTCAAAATTTGGATTTATACGGTTTTGCACGCCGAGAAGAAAGAAAGCTGGAAAATATGCTAGGCGCTTTGAAACTGACATTGACATGGTACTAAACAGAGAAACCAAAATCCCAAAATCTTGTCCCGTACAAACTTAGTGAGTTCCACGAAACTGGCAATGATGGTGTTGATTATCAATTTTTCGGGAAATGCTCTTGCATTGATGTTTTATAGATCTCTATAAGAACCTTTCAACCAAATTGAATGGTGTCTCCAATTCTCAAAGAGTGCTGAAAACGTCAAAATGAGGAAAAATGTTGCAATGGAGATTTTCTGAAGGCCTCTCTGTTGGAGAACGCACCCATCGAGTACTTGATGGGTACCTTAATATTCCTTCACCTCTTACCCAGATCTGAGTATTCCTGGAGACTGATTGAGGAATTAATATCTGCCCCTATTTTGGCCGTTCCTCTAACGCACTCAATGAATATCTGTCCGCTAAAAGATCGCAGTTTAAAAAATTGCAGTCATCACCCAGGCTAACGGACTTCCTGGCTATCCTTGCTATTCGAAGACTATATAAACATCCTTTTCATTAATAAAGCTAAATGCTCCAGACTAAACTGAAGTTACTACTTATTTGTTGTATGGTCATTTAATTTCAGTGTAGTTTTAAAGATCCAATTTAGGAGTTTCTGTATTTTTCCTGTACAATTTCTTTCTGTATCATAAACACAGAGTTTTAATTAAAAAATGTATTGTTAGCTCACAGACATATTAATCACAAATCGCAAAAGAGTATCGCTATTGTAGGATGCTAAAATACGTCTAGTGAAGTGAAGTTTGAATAGTTCTAAGTCCCAAGAACTATTGTAGACTTAGCACTATAGAAAGCTAAATTAACTGTAAAATCCTGAAGAGAATTAATTAGAAGCAGCTGAAACCGAGGAACCAACGAAACGGGTTGGGTGTCGAATACGGAAGTAAATTTTGACTTTCAATATTTTCCTAGAGCGCTCGAGGAATCATAATGCAAGTAGAATAAAGGAAGAGTAACGGAGATCGACGGGTAAGCCGTCGAGTCAGGGGAAGGGATGTGTTCGTTAGCGCCCAAGAACTATATTTGATCTCGATTTGCATTCGACAGTGGCGTTTCGACGATTTAACAAAGGAAATTCGACGTGGAAACAAGGAACTCTAATTCATGGGGATTACTAGGCGTGCTATACTATTTAACAGTGGCAGTCATTGTCAGTTTGCGGTATTGACCAGAACTTGTTGCTTAGAAAGATTGTGTATTGTAATACAGCAGTGTCATTCAGGCTTTGTGTGGTTTCTGTTAAACTGTGACGTATTGTTTTTAACGCAGTTTTACAAATTTCTCTCAATTTAGAAACTTTACTGTTTAAAGGAGGGCTATTTCCTTTGAAATTAAAGAGATTATATCCATTAATTTGTGCCTAAACTGTTTAGAAGTTAATTCAAATATACCTAATTGCATCTTTTTTAATTACCTATCTACGATTAACTGTAGAATTGTATTGATATCAAACAGCCGATCAATCTATTATTAATCAATTTAGTTCTTCAGACTATTTTTACTATATTTAAAAGGACGTAAAATCATTGCCTCGCATTGCCAACTCAAAAAGTAAATAAAAACTCGTATAAAATCTGGATTTTACGCGACTTATACGCTAGATATAGGTATCTAAAGAATTTACAAGCGTTAGTTGACAGCGGTACCTCCCAGGAGCAGCTAAGTACGTCGTTAATAGTTCACAAGGGACTGAAACCGAGCAGCGAAGATGTTCTATCTCTGCTCTTACATCATCAACTTTACTTACTCTCCGCCACCGACTCTTGTGCTCCATTGCTCTCTATGCGACGTGAGTGTTGGCACTCTTCGCTTCTTAGAAGCCTCTGCCTTTTCCCGTATTCTATTGAACAAGTATACATTCAGAGTCGTTCTTTATTAATGCTTTCGTGGCGGTGAAAAATTGGATATTCTTCCCATTATATGATGTCGGAGCAAGTATACTCTGAAGTTTAGGGATGTTTTAAATGAGGAAGTGTATTTGTATATACATAAACCATCTCAAATAAATTATTTTGACAATTTTAAGTAATTATTTTTCGCTTCTTTTGCCTCTTTCGAAATTGGGCAATATTTTTTTTTATTATTATTAAGCTTATCTAACAATATTTGCCATAATTATTTTAATTGGTTCAGAAATAATTTTACTTTTATTGCATTGACAAATTCCAAAACAAAAGGCAAGCAGGTTCCTACGAAACCAGCAATAGAAGCATGTTAATTCCTTAATTAGGTCATTTGCGTATTTATGGAAGCCACGCCGGTCTTGCCAGTAACGAAGGTATGACAGCACATTTAAAGTTTAACCCACAAACTTGTATATATTGCTCGCTAAGACTAGTAAGCACGTCTTGTACACAAATGTATTTGCCTCTTATTTAATTATGTGAAATCCTCCTTATATTTATAAGAAGGTGCTTATTTACTCTAAGATCTCCGACAAAAATTATTGCTTTATCGATGTAAAAATGTCACACTATTTTTACCACAACAATGTATGTATATGTGGTTCTATTCTCTTACAAGAGTTACCAAGTTCTGGTCAACATTCAATCATCATGGAGAAAAATTACGAAATACTGAAGTTTTCTGATTGCTGGTGAAGATTTCAAAATCAAGAACCACTAAACAGAATGTTTGATTTAGAAACCATTATCAGAACAACATTGACATAGGTATGTATAAAGAATTGGTACGCTACGATATTTCTTGGAATCAGCAATGTATTAAAGTGCAATGACTAATTTCATGTCAGTCTAAACTAACAATATCTGTGCATATTTATCTAAGATTTCAGAAGTCTAGATTCGCATTTACATAGTGGTTTAATTTTTTTTTAATCTAATAATTGGTGTTACTGGTGTTACAATTAACTGGAATAGTGTGTTTTAGTGAAGCTTAAAAGAGTCACAAATACTCAGATCTCTGGTTTCCTTTGGGGCAAGTTTTCTTTATCTTAGTAGACGGCTTGGAGTACCTCACACACCTTTCAGATCAGTGTTGGTCTTATCTACTAACTAGTTTTGTTTCTTTTGTTCTGTCTGTACTACTAACAAAGTTTTGTTTAGTGGTGCAGCAAGTTTGCTTAACCAAATTAAGTTTCCAATCTGTATATATATATATTTGTCTCAAGTAGCATGGACAATAGCTGTATACTGGTCAGAAGCAGATGCTAGAATAAATCAGCAGCACCAGTTTGCTGGTCTTACATGAGAATGGTTTATCTGAATGTTTTGTTTAGGTTGGTAAATATAAATTCTGTTTCCTGAAATAAATACACACTTAAGTCGATGATCACTCTAGAAACTTAATGGCGATAAAAATAGAAGAATATATCTGGAATTTACATGGATAAACAAGGGAGGTATTCATGCCAGGAATACATCACAATGTGTTAAATAGATTGGTAGCAGTTTTTGTTTCCTTTTGCTAAGAATCTTATCAATAGCCCCTTTTACGCAGTAAATGGAAACCTGGAAATCAACCATTCACAAGCGATTGATTGTGCCAATCAGTAGATACTTTTAGTTAAACAGTGCAAGAAGAGTGGTCAAAAACAGGCTACCTAGGCAATAAGTGTGAAACAGCCTTATACCCACTACTACTCGAAACTATCGAACGTTCTCGAGGAATTTATTTTTTATATCTATATGCAAAAATCTCGGTTTAGAAATGGACATCTGAGGATTAGTTTTTATCAAAACGTGAAGGCATTTTGACACCAGCTTGTTAAGAGTTGAAGCTAGTGAGTAAAGTTTGGTTTACATTATATTTACCAAAGCCCTGTACTGCATTAGAAACTGTAGTACAAATTTAGAATTGACAAGGCTCTACATTAAATTTTAAAATTATTGAATTCTTATAAATCATTCTGGAGATCATTAAGTTAATATTGGCAGATGATAGGAAGGAATGTTTTTAAGGTTTGTAGGATAAGCTTGCGAAACCAAATTGCAGAGACTGTTGAACGTAATGGCAAAAATAACATAGTAGATCAGAGTAGAACATTTTATCTTGCAATTGCCTAGATTCAAAAGATTAATTAGGAACTAAAAACCCTCTTGTGTTTTTAATACCTATCAATGAAGAAATGTTAGATAGTAAAACGGACGAATCAAGGAATTGTGAAAATACATTTATATGAGCAATGTCTACATATGTATTACCAGCCTACAAATAATGTGAATCTAATAACTGTAAGTATGTGGTCTGCCGTATTTAGCAGACATTTTTTGCAACATTCATCGCCCGCTCAATTTGTGTAAAATATTTTCAGTAGCTATAGTCCGAAGACGATTTCCATTCTTTGCTGATATCTTTTTAATTTGACAATAAAGAAAATTGCGTACAAAAATGTATGATACACAAGCTGGTGTCTATTACAGGCATAGCTAGAATATTTACTGACTTACATATATTTTTGTCCAATTCACTATTGACAGACAATTTAACGCTTTTAGGGACTAGCAGTCAGTAGCCAGTACATTCCCAATACATTGCCTAATTGTTAGGTAAGGCACTAATATTCAAATTATGCGATATGCCCGAACACATAATTTACTCTCATGAGCTTTTCACTGTAAGTAATACTCCCTATTGGTACAGTAGAACAGTTCGCACGTCTATATTTTGGTAGTTACAGAAACACTACATTCAATAAATGCTACATCTGCTGATTGATAGATTTTGTGCAAATAATTCATCATCTGACTGAAATTAATGCAATTCGAAAAGACAAACAGAAAATCCCGAAAGAATTTCTGAATGTTACATAAAAATTGAACAGTGAACCCCAGCCAACAAAATTGATCTGCTTCTATTAATGTTCATTGCGATGAGATGTAAATAAACTACCTAAAGTTATTTTAATTTTACGTTCTAATAAAGGTGCCAACAAAGTATGGCGCAGGCTTAAAACTTTTTTTCTAACGAATACGGCCGAGAATAATTCTTAGATTATGTATAGTGAAAAATAAAAAAAACTGGTAAGAAAAGATAATGTAGTCGTATTTGACAGGACATAGCTCAGCTTCAAAAGTTTATAACATCGTACTACTAGTACCGAATGAGGTCGTATAACATAACACAGTCTTTAGTTATCGGCGCATAACTACTTACAATTAGAAAAGAAAAGAAAAATATTTATGCGTAGAACATCAAGCATTGCAAAATTCATTCTTTGCTTCGTTATAACCAAACCAAATCCATTTATCATCAGTTATTGCTCATATCTGTACAATACTTACCGTTACCAACACATCTTTTACCAAATATACTCAGTGTCATTAGAAGTGTTACATCTAGAAGGAATCATTTCTTTAACTTGATCTTTGGCAATGTGCTTACCTCAGAAATGAAGCGACAATATTTGCAAGAAATGTTTATTAACATTTAATATAAAAAAAATTGTGTGTTTGGCGATCCCTTAACTGCGCCAAAGTTTGTGGAGGATGGTTCAAAGTGGACAGTCTAGCACTATAATATTCCACACATCTTCATTAGGGTTTAAATGTGGGGAACCGGATGTCTACGCAAAACATTAACGGCTGCTTCTTGGAGAAAGTGTATAGTTCCACGAGCAATAAGGGGACGTGCATTGCCTTGCTGAAATAGGACGTCTGGACGGCCATATAGGTAAAGTAGAAAAGTGGTTTGAAGGAGATCATCAACATAACGCGCAGCTGTCCTACTGCCTCGAATAAATAGAAATGGTGATCGGCTACCATAAGCAATAGCCCCTCAAACCATTACTCCAGCAGTCCTGTGTACATGCCTCTCAACAGCAAACCCAATATAGCGTTGTTCTCTACGCCATACCTTTCTACAGCCATCGTGCATACCTAGACAGAATCGTGATTCGGCGCAGAAGACAACATTATGGCATTCTACTTGTCAATGCTGCCATTCTCTGCACCACTTCAAGCGTTGACGACAATGGTCCCCAGTCGGAGAAGCACTAGTCGTGGAGGGAATGAAAGAAGTCCAAAAGCTCGAATGCGGCGATAGTGTACGCATACTAACAGGTCTACCGTCTCCTCCAAATCATTGGTCTGCGATTCGACGAATTGTACCAACACGGTCTCGTAGAGCTAGTTGACTAGTTGGTCTTCTTTGTGTTCCTCCACCGTCTTCTGTTCATATACGACTCACACGTATTACCGGCATTGCAGTACAATTAACACGACGGACAATGTCGTGATAGGACAAACTAAGATTTTGATAGACAATAATTCTACCCCCGTTAAAGTCACTAATACCGTGATAACTTTGACGTCTTAAAACTCTAAGCATTTTGTTACGCTTAACACTTATAGACAGACACGCAATACCTAAACTTTTCTATATCAATCAGCTATCATGAACAGCAGAAAAGTAGGTGCATTTTTCTTTTCACAAAAAGTAAATTACTCCTCTGGGTAAGAGGAGTAATTAAGATCTTCGCCAATATATATCTTCTATTATTGTGAGACATTATTTTATAAGAATTTTATTTTGAAAAATTCAAATTTTATAACACTAACATGATATATCTACTACGTTTTCTGTCGGATATACCCTCACACACCCTTTAGTAGACCTTTTCTCCGCTGCCATGTTAGTCAAAAATCATCCATATGTATAGAGGGGCGTGTTGTGCAAAACAATGATTTCAAGTTGAATTAGTTGCGTTCGAGTGGAGAATTTCAAACGATCGGTCTTCCGTTTGTCCCCGCGTTCCATTCGAACTGAAGAAGTTAAAATGGCCTAAAGAAAGAAAGAGATCGCAAGGGGATGAATGGCAAAATAACGCAATGGAATAAAGACGGAGAGAAACCGTAGACAAACACGCGGAAACGGCACCCGAAACAGTACGTGAATACTAATCGAGCGGAGCTTCAGAGCATCGTTCGTGGTAGAGAATGGGTAAGGTACGACTCTCTGGAAAACTTTTTTAATGAAAGGTTAGCTTTTCATACGTCCCCGGAATTCTCGACTAGAGATAATAGTAGGAAACGGTTGTCTCTTGTGTACGACAAAGAAGAAAAAATGTTGA
>SMLS01075318.1:0-15970 GCA_004785975.1 Popillia japonica
AACTAAACTTTTCTTCCTCATAGCACCACGTCTGTGTGTCAACCTTTAGACCAAGGTACGCAATTCAAAATTTTAAATTCTTTTATCGTGATTTTATATTAAAACATATCATTTAAAAAATGGCGTTACCTCCTCCTTGGAACTTTCAAAATCAATTAACATTTTGGTGGCTCTTTATTTCATTAAAAAAGCTTGGGATAAAGTAATTTCCAACACCATTCAAAACTGCTTGGCCAAAGCAGGTTTTAAAAAAGTTCAAGGAGTGAACATGGAATATAATACTGAAGATGACATTACAGTAGCAGAGTATTGGAGAAATTATGATGAAATTCATCCGTCTGAGAATATTGACAACGATCACGACTACCTTAATTTGGATCAAAGACTCTCAACTGAGGAACTATTTGATGAAAATATAGTCGAAAGTGTAGTGGACGAAAAAGCAGTTGCACAAAACAGGGGTAAAGACGAGGAAGAAGATACGGAATGAGAAGCAGAAAAAGATCCTGGACCTATAAATTTCCATGCGGGGGGGCTATAAAAGTTGTTGAATGTTTAAAAAAGTTTGCAAAAAAAAGATTTTATTGCATTTGAACACTTAAAAAACCTTGAGTTACATTTTCAGCATTATTTCCTGTAAGAAAAGTGTAAGAAGTTAAAACAAGCAAAAATATCCGATTATTTAAAAAAATATTATATCTATGTTTAAACAAATACATATTGCTGTGTGTCACTAATGACGCGAATAAAAATATGAACTGTTTAGAAAAACCAGATTATAATGTAAATATATTTTTTACAATGATTAACTAAAACAACCCACCCTCTGCCCTTACCTTGCAATTTCCCAATTTAATGAAATATTGTGTGTGTTTTATGTATCCTATGTCCTCTTGTTTGCGTTGTAATCTCCTTCCTGCCGTTTCAATCTTGTTATTCCTCTCTCAGGTTTTCTTTCACAGTTCACTGTTTCAGTTTGGATGGTTGAAGTTCTAATGGGGCACTTTTAAACTTTTAATTGCTTCTTAAACGTTGTATTTTGTTCACATACGTTTTCGTGACTTGTTTTTCTGTCAATCTTCAAAACTTGTAAACAACTGTCCCCTCCCTTTTGTTTTTCCATTTCACCCAGGCTTACCACTCCTTAAATTGCCGAATGTACTGCTTGATATTTTTAAAGATGACTTTTGTAATTCCAGCTTGAAATTTATGGTAGTTGTGCCGAAATGAATGTAATTATGTATTGTGTGTGTTTGTGATGTGTTTTTACAATAAATTTTGAGGAATACAATTTTTCACATTATAATCTGGGCTTTTTAATTTTTCCCTGTGCTTTTTTTAACTAATTAATTAAATATTAATTAATTTAATTATTTAATTTGATTTAATTATTTAATTTAACTTAATAGTTTTTAATTTTAATTAAATAACAGTAAATGGATTAAGGAGATAGTAGTAATAAAAATAATTAGTAATTAATTATTCGATATAAAGCAAAATACCAATATATATATATTTCATGTTTTGTATTTTTTTCAAGTTTTTGAAAGTTGAAGTTCGATTAAAAAGCAATGTTTTGTAAAGATTTTATTTCAATTTTTCTGTTCTTTTAAAGTGGGCTATCCCATAAGGGGACATCTCCCACAAGCGGACAAAAAACTTGGAACCGTCGATGTCGGCTTATGAGAGCTTTCACTGTATTTGAATATACATATACAGGGTGTCCGCGAAATACAAAGCATGCTTTTAAGAGATGATAGCTACAACGATTTAGAACCAAAAACATATAATACACCTTGGGTCTATCTGTAAGCGTAAACGAGAAAAAAAATTATTTCTCATGTCACAAACTTCGATGCATACTGTACACCGGCAGCTGATCCGTGCAAGATTTACGCGACGATTGCAGGCGTGTGTTGCAACACATCGAGCCTTTCCTGTAATACATTTTCTCCTGTCTCTCAAAAAAGTCCTTTTTAGGACCACCAATTTATCACAAATAAAAGAAAAGAACTCAATTTTGTAGTAGCCTTTACGAAAGAGCTTAAAGCGCCATAACATAATTGCAATAATTACATTGTTTCCGTTCAATGCGACTTTCCCTCAACTTAAATTTTCATTTACCGATCGAAAGCTGCTATTAAATCCGCCCTTTTCACTCTAACTTCAACATAACATCGATTTTATTGTCATAACATTATTAAAAAAACAGCAAAGGTATCTTTATTTTAAAACATATGGCCATTGACTTGGTACGATTCAAGTTCAAGGTCGTATAAACATATGATGCTTGGCATACATCTGCCGTTCTAACTGCATACGGGTACATTGTGTTGGCAGACAAATGACACCACGCTTCAATTTCAAAGTATGAAATAATTCGTTTTCATCGTTGTTTTCAGTTATTTTCAACCCTAAATTTTTGATATGGTTTTTTGGTTATTTAAGAAGCAATATGGATGAGTTTTCTTGTACAGTTTGACCAAATAAGGTTTTTTAGAAATATTTTTTTTTCTCGTTTACGCTTACAGATAGACCCAAGGTGTATTATATGTTTTTGTTTCTAAATTGTTATAGCTATC
This sequence comes from Popillia japonica, assembly GCA_004785975.1. Taxonomy (NCBI): domain Eukaryota; kingdom Metazoa; phylum Arthropoda; class Insecta; order Coleoptera; family Scarabaeidae; genus Popillia; species Popillia japonica. The sequence goes on from SMLS01075318.1 coordinate 2,583, forward strand.
ATCCCTTAAAAGGATGCTTTGTATATCGCGGACACCCTGTATAATAATTAAAAGAATAAAAATAATTTTGCATTTAATTAAAAGAAAAAAAATCATTAACGCTATTAATTCTTTCTTTATTTACAGTTCTTCTCAGTCAAAATAATAAATATGCCCCAATTCTTTTGAACAGTGCAATACCCGGTGGTAAGATAAGAGAGCCGTATCTCGAAAACTATTCGAAAAAATTATTACTAAAGTAATAAATGCTTTTTCCAAGGGGGACAAAGTTTATTAAAATCCGTCCAATCGCTTAGGAGTTGCAAACATCGAATTACTTCATACCACTTTATTTTAATCAAAGTGTTCCAAATGGTAAAAAATGACTCGAGTAAAGTTTAGCTTTAACGGGCATGTATTTCTTAGTGACATTTCCTATACAGGGTGTCAAATGAATAGTGTCCGAAAAATAAACACTATAAAACTAATATCACAAGAAAGGTAAATTCAAAAAAATTACGATCATATATTAAAATAATTTTTCCTTTAATTATCAAATTTTGTTAAATAAATTTTGTTGAATCCGGGACTGACACGTATGTACAAGACAAAAAGGGACGTTGCAAGAATTTTTAATAGATATAAACAGATATTTTTTACCAAGTTAAATGATATGTAAATAAATGTTTATTCTACTCTATGAATGCATTTGTTTACAAAGCAGCTTTGCTGCTCTATGAATTGCACATGTGGTCTTTTCACAGATATTCTCTTTATAAGAAGTTCGCACATTTACTACAGATTTTATTCATTTCGACTTGTTTTTTTTTCGTAGGAATCAGGAGTTTTTGTTTTTTCATTACAGAAACTTTCAATATTAAAGTACAACGACATATTATTACCTAACGATCTGGTAATTAATACTTTACTATTTGAGATGGCGTTCGTAGTTAATAGTTTTTTTTCTTTTCAAATAGTTCGTGGTAGTCTTGAAGAGCGTACCACGAGCTCCGGATGCATGTACTCCTACACATAACGATGTTAACATTTGTCAAAGTAATATTTGCACCATGTTCTAGAGTTTACACCAGCACTGCCACCTGCAAACATATTAATTGATCTGGCACCATTGCTTTGAAATAGAAAAAAAACAATTTATTACAAATTGCTTAAGATAGTAAATGATGTATATGTATATCCCATAAGAGACAATACTGAATACTAAGGTTGGAATGCTGTATAGGTGGATTTCAGTGAAAAATAACTTTAAAAGTTTAAGATGGCGGTTACTTCCTCTGGCGACCATCTTGGAAATCTGAAAATATTTTCGGAGGTTCTCTTTTGACTACTTTAGTAATAATTTTCTTTACCGTAATTCCTTCTGACGAATAGTTGCCGAGATACAGCACTTTGCATTCCTATCTGACCACCCGGTATAATTACGAAACTCAAATAATAGAATATTAGTTTTACAGAAAAATTTATAAAGTTTCTTTTATAGAAAAAGACAACAAAATCAATTTTTGTATTAACATATTTTTTTGTAATTCTAGATTTTAAACTTTAATTATCACGCCAAAAGAAATTTGAATTTGAATACATTGCGCAAAGTGCACTTAACTACATAGTATGTAAGTACGGAAAGATATTATAATAGAGGCCATCATCTACCATTATTGCATTATCATTACTATTACTAAAATCAATGACCTCAACTGGAAAGCTTTTACGACTGAATTATGCAAAAATTAATTCTACCCTTGATATTAATTTATTAAATAGCCATTCTAGAGGAGCTACATACTTCGGTGTTGCTTAGCCATGCGTTAAACGCAACGTGATGATCGTCTGGATGAAGAATTAAATAGTCTTCATTTTCTATGGTGTATGCACGCACGTTTACTTAGTAAGTACTGCAAAATGTTAGTATATTTGTTAATCACAAAATGCACAGTGGACCGTGATGTTTCGTACGTATTTATCATTTTGAAACATTTTACTGGGTACATTGGTGATAGTATTCTGCACAGGTGGAGTAAAATGTCAGGCTCCGCCAGTTATTTCATTCGCGAATTCCGTTTTGAAAGATTCAGACCGTAAAGGTATTTGCAATGATAAATTTCTGCTATCGTGGTTTACTCGTTTTTCTAAATAACTTCTCTGAGATTTGTTTTATCAATGATATATACAAAACGTATTATGACGCATAACCAGAGTGACAAAACAAAGAGAGAAATAAAGACGAAAACTCAAATTAAATTTCTTGTTTTTTTTTTTTTAGTTTTATTAAATTAGTCAATATTTTATTACTTTTTACTCATTTAGGATTTGTTTCATACACAATAAAAAATATTCTGAATCCAATTAAAATTTTTAAAATGCTTTTGATATTTCAGTAAATATTTCATGTCCTGTTAATTGTGCGGGTGAGTTTATTTCGTTATTTTCCTTTTTTCCATGTACCATTTATTTTCCCCCTATCGTTCCCGCGTAATTAATTGGCTCAATAATTACATCAGGCGAATGAATTACACGGGAAGAATTCCAATGAAATACACGCTGGAAGGATTCCAATAGAAATCTGTGCCATATAAATTATCCAGTAGTCGTCTCACCAGGTGCTATTCTTGTGAAGAATACCCCCTTTGAAGTCAACGACCACTTAGGTTTATATGTATTTATTTTATTTAGTAATAATTTGTATTGTATTGTTTGTGTTTTACTTGCAATATTTTGATTTGTAAATTGTGTTAGGGCCGCCCTTATATCCCATATTTATCAATCTAATAAATAATGATAAGTAAACATTTTCTGTATATGGAAAGTCTAAAGAAATTCTTTAAACTATGCACTTCTTTATATAAAATTTGTACTTCAAAATCTGCGCTATTTCTATTTACTCTGTTTTTTAATAAGAGGAGAGAATTGAATATAGCCCGCCAAAATATAAGCTTACGATTAGTTTGTTGCCGGTCATGTTTCCACTGTCAAAATTTGGTATTTTAGCGACGCTACGCCATATTGTAGACACAACTGATTGAGTAAAATACATATTTCGTTAAATATTTTTATATTATCTTTTTGTGTTTCTACTACGTTTAAATAAGAAAATCAGCCTTTTTTAACTATTTGCTTGTAAAAATGAACCCACACACAAGTGGACTATCAACATCGCCTCCAAGAAAACGTGCTACTTTGGGACGTGGTTATTTGTACAGGAAAAGCAAGTTATACTGAACATATACAGCGTTAGTAAAAAGTCCCGGAACGGTCGAAGAACTTTGTTATTTGAAAATTATGATTTCTGAAATTTGGTATGGGGGTACAGTTAATATAAATGCATTTTATGCAATACAGTTTATATTTTTTTCACTTCCGGTTTAATCGGCAATACGTCCAACTTTTTTTTTTAAACGGGACGCCCAGATTTTTTTAACACTTTTGAATGCAAAATAAAAAACTACGTTCAGGAAGTATTAAGATGTTTATTTTTATTCAAGAAAACAGTTAAAAAATGAAAAAAGTGTCCTAATACAGAAAAATCAAGATACCTGTCTATTCAGGTTGCGATTACAATAATTGTTCAAAATGCTCTCCATTTACAATTTGACAAAAATGTAAACGGTCAGTAAAATTTCTTATTGAATTTTGTATTTGTTCTGGAGTGATGCGATTGACTTCTTGAAGTATTCTCTCTTCCAATTGTTCAAGATTATGGGGACGATTTTTGTACACTTGACATTTCAAGTGACCCCAAAAGAAAAAATCTAATGGCGAGAGATCTGGCGAACGTGCTGGCCATTCGATTGCTCCTCTACGTCCGATCCAACGTTCCCGAAAAAACTCATTCAAATAATCACGGACATTATGGGCAAATGGGAGAGCTCTATCTTGTTGACACCAAAAATGTGCATTAGGCTGATCACCTATGTTTGCATTTGGAAAGAGGGCCGCAAGTGCTGGAACAACCTCATTTCGCAATAAATTTAAGTAGACGTTGCCAGTTAAATTTCCTCTTATAAAAAATGGTCCTATGATGTTGTTTCCAACAAGACCAGCCCAGACATTCACCTTTTGAGGACGCTGTGTATGGACTTCTTCAATCCAATGCGGATTTTCAATTGACCAGTAGCGACAATTATGTCTGTTCACAGTGCCGTTGAGACAGAACGTTGCCTCATCTGAAAAAATGATGTGATCTAAAACATTAGGCTGCTGCTCGATAAATTCCGTCATTGTTTCGCAAAAATGTAGTCTACGACCTGGATCATCTTCAGTTAACTCATGGACGGGATACATTTCATAGGCTTTCATTCTTGCTGATTTAAGAATCTTATGAGCAGATTTTTGAGAGATCTCATGAATTTGACCTAATTCTGTTGTGGACACGGGATGATTTTCTTCCACTGTAAGTAACACATTCAAATTAGTTTCTTCATCTGTTGCTGTTAATGGACGTCCCCTTCTAGGTAAATCCTTCACCTGACGAAAGACTTCAAACTTTTGAATTGTTCGGCATACCGTACTAGTACTAATGTGACGATCCGGATAAGCAGTATTAAACAAAATACGAACCTCTTCAAAAGAACGTTGACGATCACCGTACCCACGCATCATTAATATCTCAATTCGTTCTGATTCAGTAAGTTTTACTGCCATTTTCAAACGCTAAAATTGTCAAATGTGACGGCAAAAAGAATGCAAACACTAAACAACAACTTTTTTCAAAGGTACCTTGTTTTTTCTGTATTAGGACACTTTTTTAATTTTTTAACTGTTTTCTTGTGAATAAAAATAAACATCTTAATACTTCCTGAACGTAGTTTTTTATTTTGCATTCAAAAGTGTTAAAAAAATCTGGGCGTTCCGTTTAAAAAAAAAAGTTGGACGTATTGCCGATTAAACCGGAAGTGAAAAAAATATAAACTGTATTGCATAAAATGCATTTATATTAACTATACTCCCATACCAAATTTCAGAAATCATAATTTTCAAATAACAAAGTTATTCCACCGTTCCGGGACTTTTTACTAACGCTGTATGTATAAGAAAATAGTAATCCTATAATACAGAAAACACAGATAACACTGTAAATTTCAAGTTGCCAAATGCCAAGTCAATTTCAGTTTAGGTAACATACATAAATCGTCATTGAGTAGATAGTTCGTTCACTAAACGCTAACGTATTTTACTATTTTGCAATAAATTTTAATTAATATTACGATAACTAGTGGTTTCAAACTTTAAATCTGTGTAATGCAGAATTCACTATAGATAAATCTATGTACATACATAAGAACATTGGTGAAAATAATTGGACAAAGACTCTTTCTTTAAAAAACATGTTTACTTATACTTGTTTTTTGTTCAGTATTTGGACATACATACCTATATACATAAGTACATTTATTTTGAAGAATATATCGGCATTTGTAATGCGCATTAATAATACTTATAATTATCGAAAAACACTGTATAATTATTTCACTTATTTACCTCGCTATCTACTTAGTTTGTTACTTCAATGGAATAGATGTGACGGCCTTGCAGTTGTGACCCATACTTAAACTTTGCACGGCTCTAATGATGACAGAAGCGCCAGTGATAGTTATTCGGTTGAAGAATTGTAGAATTATGTATTTAAAATATAATAGCTATATTGTAGTTTGATGGAGAACTACATATGTGCTTCTTTCTATTGTAATTTATAATAGTATGTAACATCAATCTTAAATTTCTGAAAGACAAATTTTATGTTAATATATTTGATGTACCTACTACAAATATGGATAATACAAATAATAAAATACATATTAAAACAATTGTGCACTAATTTTTTATAAATATGTTGTATATTTATTTAAATTAAATATGGATGGTTTCATTGTAATTCATCATTTAAATTTACCGTCAAGTTAGCTGTCAAGTTATTTGCCTAATGTAATGCGGATTTTACAATTTACTCCCCTTAATAAAAAAACAGAGTATACCTAATAGAACAGAAATTGCAATGTCGCATCACTCAACTAAATTAAACCTTTCGAGGAAAATACATCAACAAGAGTGGTAGTTCACAATCTATTAAATTTCATTATATTTCTGATTAATATTTAATATATAATTCTTAGAACTAGCGATTAAATATTGTATACAAGTACGCATGGCAATTCGAATACCTGGTAAAATAAGCAATGTCATCTTCATTGAAATAAATTGCATCACTAACATGAATAAGTATGCTTTGCAAGACGTCTTTTCAGAAAAAAATGTTAGGTAACTTGAAACATTGGAACTACTCACTAGATTCAATTGCATCTACAATACTAAAAATATAGCATTGATATCTATTAGTTCGATTTTAATTTCATCTAAGTATATAACAAGTATCAATATACCTATACCAAAAAAAATAAAAAAATATATTTTGAAAAAATAATAAAATCAAAGATATTGAAAAATCAAGTAGTTTTGACAGCTACTTCTAAAAAATTAAATCTTTTTACTTACAATATAATACGAGGGACAATTATTGAGAATATAAAGATTGATACAAGTTTTGAGAATCTTTATTTTAAATATATTCAAAGTAATTAGTAAATACCACCTACAATATTATTTTCGTTTTTGGCGTCTTTTTTATAGATGCTTCTAAAATGAGTTTGAAAGCTGTCCTTCTACATATAGGAAACATCTACTCTTCCATTCCTGTTCGTCATGCCGTGCACATGAAGGAAACATATGATAATATGACACGTCTCCTTGATAAAATCAATTACAAAACCTATAAATGGTACATCAGTGCTGATCTAAAAGTAGTTGCAATGCTACTTGGTCTACAACTTGGATTCACAAACCATTGCTGTTTCCTTTGTGAATGGGATAGTCGAGCGAGAAATTTGCGATACTGTTAAACAATGCCAACCAGAATACAATATACTCCTGCAGAAAATAACGTAGTCCATAATTCGCTGGTGGAACCTCTTAAATATTTTTACCGCCACTAGACATAAAATTAGGTCTGATGAAGAATTTCATCAAAGCATTTGACAAAGAGGGACCAGGATTTCGATACCTTAAACAAAAAACTAATATATCTGAGGCAAAACTTGAAGAGGGGATTTTTATAGGACTCCAGACTAAACTGTTACAACAGGATCGAGAATTTGACGTCCTCTTGAGCGATTTAGAACAGACTGCTTGGGATGCATCTAAAAGTGTTAGTGAAGTTCTTAGAAGTTACCATGCATTTGGCTGTAACTTTTTTCCCCCGAATCTTGGCGATGTTAGTGACGAGCATGGGGAAAGATTTCATCAGGATATTTCCACTATTGAAAAGCGCTATCAGGCAAGTGGAATAGCGAGATGCTTGGTGACTACGGTTGAACTTTAATTTCGGAATGTTCTTCATCCCAATATAAAAGAAAAGCCAAAAGAAAGGCTTTCCCAGAATAGCATATCCTTAGTTTGTGTTAGTATTTTATATTTGCTAGTATTGTATGATCAATATGAATTTCATTTGTTTATAATACCAAACGTGATAGAAGAAATTTGTTTTTATAATAATTATTAGGAATATAAAACAAAATAAGTTTGTATATGTATATGTAATTCATAAAGAAAAATAAAAAAAAATAAAATTTGTTATTCTGTGATAATTAATAGCAAAAATAACATAAAAACAAACATATAAAAAAACTTATACGCTATCACATGATACATATGTATATGAATGTTCACTCCCATCAACCTACAACAATAAGAAAAGCGTCATCGTAGGTATTCTTGGTTGTGGTTTAAAACCTCCCAGTCCCCAGTTAAAAGTTGAAATAATCAATATAATTAAAAATACGATTAAAAAGATAATTATCCTGAAACCCTGACAAACAAAATCATAAAACAAAGAACTCTTAAAATATAAAACCAATAGGAAACTAAACAGGTACATATTAGTAATGTCAATATTAGTCCAACAGTTAATTCATCCGTTCCTATAGATCGTCTCAACCTGCGTATGCAGTACACGTCTTTTGAAAATTCGATACACGGTTGCCAAAATTAAAAATTTAACAAAATTAAAAATTTAACTAAAAATATGGTGAAACTGACGATTATCCCGACACTCACGTATATTTAATTCTTATTATCTAGATAGTTTTTTCCACTTGTTAGGTCAATGATAACACTTGCAATTCGAACAAAACTCAAATTTATTCCAAAACCTTTACAATATATTTAATCCGGCTTTCGTAACACCTTCTTCAGTGGAATAAAATTTACATTTATTTAGTGTCAAATTATAAATAAATAACTAGCCATGCCAATCAACAAAATTATCTACAGACAAAGAAATTCAGTGATATATAGGATTATGTTTACAATATAGTGGAGAATTTAAGATATTTTGAAATGTAAATTTATAATCATAACACTAATGCTCCTCATATCAATGTATTTTTTTGTCAAGCTCTAACAATTCTGTTCAAGGACTAGGGAAAAACATAGCAAAAAAACCTAGTCAAGAGCTTAATTTTATAAAATTGAAGCGTGATTAGGTGATTAAATTATTATAGATAATACTTAAATTTTCTATATCTGTTCTAAAATTGACCGCGTTATTTTCTTTTTTAATGTATATCATTTCATATATTAATCGTTTATTATAACTATTTTCTTTTTTTAAAATCTTAACATTTTCAAAATCAAATCAAATCAAATTATGTCGTAATTCTTTAGAATGCTTAGACAAAGCAGTTTCCGCGGTTATGTTATACGTTACAGTGTATTGATGATTATACAGTCGTTTTTTTAGATACTGTCTAATTTGCCCTACGTAACATTTATTACAGTCTTTGCATTCTAATTTATATACGACATTACTTTGATTATCTTTTTTAATCTTAGTTTTTAAATTTCTAAATAACTGTCTGTTATTGTATGGTGTAAATGTAATGTTTATATCTAATTTTTTAAATTCGTATTTAATTTTGTCACTTAAGTCGTTAATGTATGGAAGTGTGTGATATATTTTACTATTTTGTTTATTGCCTGTGTTGTATATTTTATGTATTCGTTTTTTTATTAATTTCTCGTAAAATTCTTTTGGATAACTATTTTTGTCCAAAATTTATCTAACTTTGTTTAAATTCTCTTTCCTAAAATCAGGATGTGCTAATTTAATAGCTTGGTCAACTAGCGAAGCATTAATAACGCTTTTTTTAAAATTTACCGAAGTGTTTGAATAGTAGTTTAGGTGTCTGTTGCTACTAGTGTCTTTTATGTACCAATTCGTTTTTATGTTCGTGTTATTATGTATTATTTTAACAATTAGAAAATTTATAGAATTTTGATTTTCTTTTTCAAACGTAAATTTTAATCTGTCATGATATGAATTAAATGTGTGTATAACGTTCAATTTTACCTAACGGTATGCAACATATGCGATCATCTACATACCGTTTGCAAAATTCAACATGCCAATTTAGTTTACTCAAAGAATCTTGCTCAAGATCCTCCATTACTAAATTTGCTATCACTGCAGATAATGGAGAACCCATTGCAGTTCAAAAAATTTGTTTGTATATTATGTCTTTGTATTGAAAATAGGTAGAATTTAAGCAAAATTTTGCAGCCAACATGAATTCATTTTTCGGTAAATTTGTATGATTTTTTATTAAATCCCATTTTTTATCGATACTAGATAAAGCTAAATCTAAAGGTACATTAGACCCCTAATAATGATACCACATCTAAACTTACTAATTCGTAATTATGTGGTACCATGTTTTTATTTATGTATTTAACAAATTTCCACGAATTTTTTATACTATTCTCTGAATTTCCTACAATATTACTAAGAATTTTGGATAAGAATTTTGATAAATTGTATGTAGGTGACTGCATACAATTTACAATGGGCCTTAAAGGAATATTAGTTTTATGAGCTTTAGGTATACCGTAAATACGCGGTGTTATAGCGTTATTTATTTTTAACTTTTTTGAAACCGACTCGTCTATATAATTATTATTTAACCAACTACTAATTAGTTGATTATTTTCACTTTGAATTTTGTTTGTGGGATCTTTTTTGTAAAATAGCATATGTGTTGTTGTCATTTAATTTAATTGTAAACAATAAAATATTTTACAGAGAAATATTGAATCCAATTCATTCCATTACAATATTTGTATTCCTTTGCAGGCTCAGCTATGTTATACGTGCTTATTAAAAGAGGAACAAAGTCGTCAGCTAACATGCTTTTTTAACATTAATTGATTACGAAATTGTACACAGATTTATATATCTAATGTTATAAAAGTTCAGTCTTTGCAATTACACTAAAATAATGCTCTAATATAACATACAGAAATAATTAGCAGTAGAAAAAAACGTCTAATTGGAGTGAAGATATACGACTAGGATATTTACAAAAATAATCATTCCAGAAAACGCTGAGCTGCTGGCACTAATAATTTACCGTCACATTCTCCAAAATACAAATAGAAGAAACAACAGTTTGTTACGTGCGCGTATACATACGTTGTATGTACATACAACAACAACAACGACGATTGCAGATGTGAAAAAGCCAATCTTCCGCATTCAGAATAGACTGCTGAAGCATTAATTTTATTCTTGTTTGAACGCCATCGTTGAAATAATACGAGCCCACTTCGTAATCTGATTAAACAAGCTTCTTTCTCTCGGCATTAACGCTAGACCGGGCAGAACCAGGCAGAATCACTGCGGTGAATGTAAGCATCCTTCAATTCATTTCATGTGTGTAAGTTGTTGTTACGTTTGTTAAAGATATGAGCAGGAAACATATTGAAACTTGAAAAGAATACGAGTTAACAAGGGAAGTATATACATCTTCGATAACGTAACTACATATTGTATACATTGTAGCGTGCTATTTCAATTTACACAAGTTTGACTACTTGAACGTATTTGCTTCATTAATAATTATTGTACGAAATAAATGTCCAATTTAAAAGCTGTCATTGTATGTAAGTACCTACATACTTATGTAAACTCAGGTTATTATTTATAATAAATAAAGTTTCACATATCTATTGCGACAAATTAACAAAAAAATAATCTCGCCGCTAAATTTTGTTATTGTTTTGTCAAAACAACTTTTCTTCTTTCTACATAAATATTGATTATTCGTCCTAATGTATTGAAATGAAAAATTTAAGATTTCAAGCGGCCTATGTTCGTTTTGGAAGCATAAACAAGATTCAGGAAGTCAAAATGGAATTGCTAGTGTGTGGTATTACCTAAAGTATGAAAAATGGTTCCGACTGCACTTACATATGTATATACAACTCTGTGTATAATTTTACCCTAGTTTAAACATTAGGTATAAACCTAATGTTTATACTATTCCGTTCCACAAATAGTACAAGTTTAGCGGAAAAAAGAAATTAATCGGTTTCATACAGGACGAAAGAAGATTACAATTTATTTCTGGGCATGGTAAACCTACAAAACTGTGTTCTAGCAATAATACCATGGGGTAGAATCTTATATGGCACGACTTGTAACAGCATTGCTAGACAAGGATAGCAAATCTATGAGCTACCTGCAAGTCCTACTGGATGGCAGCACGTAGTTTTAAATTTTGCTCGTTCGTTGTAATTCGGAAAATGAATTATTAACCTCCTTCCATATTGGAATGTTTTACACCTCGTCGTCTTGTATTCTCGTTCATGTTTTTTTACTTCTGGTTTGATCTTTTGCCGTGTATATTCTTGTGACTTTGTAGTAGCATCTTTTACTGGTAAGGTAAGTAGTCTAAATATAAGAATAATTATTATACAGGTTTATATATTATTTTAGACAATGCCTATATAGAGGATGTGAAGATCCAGAGTCGTCAAGACATTCATTGCCTAAGCCTGTAAAATACTCAGATATATTTGCACACTGGGTTACTTTATGTGAAAATGAGGATTTAAATAATTGAACGCCACAGGAAATTTATAGATCGAGATAAGCCATCAGCATTACGCAGGCTGATATGAGATCATATATCAAGTTAATGGAAAAATCCGATTTTCCAAGTAAATGCTATCAAGCAAACGTAAAATTATACGTATTAAGAAATAATGTATTATTTATCCATAATGCACTAGTTCTAGTAATGTACATTATTTCTATTTTTTCCTATTTTTTATTCAGGTTCTCCTATTACGAAGGATGTGTATATAGATGACCTACCATTTGCCATCATCTATTTTTAGTTCAGTGGCTGGTATTAAAAGCAGAAAAAGTAGAATATCATTAAATAACCCCATTTATGTACAAGCTCGAGTCTATAGTAAAATTAAAAGGTAACTTTTAGGAAGTTATTTGTTTAATTTTTTAGAACCTATAGAACTGTTCCTAGATTTACGAACAATTTTATTTGGTTATTATTTCCACTTTAGTTCATCACTGTTCTGTGGAAATAATAACTGAATAATATTGCACTGGAATTTATTGAATTTGCAATTACATGTATTCTTCTGACCTTTAATTACTTATCTATTTTCAGATATTTTTCCCCTTTTTATGTCAAATACCGTAAAACCGGGTTTTTAAATTCCCGCGTTTACTATAATTAGTACCTGCAAGTCCTAAGAGATGGCGTAAAAACACAAGTACAAAACTATATACGGGAGTTTTCTCCTACACTATGTTCTCTATGAATAATACTAAAGCTATGTCAAGTGAAGGATTCACAGATGGTATCAAGTATTATTGTATTATGTGCCAATGGTGTATAACATTTTAGTTATGGTAAAATAGAACCGGTGGCGCTATTATAGAAAACTGTAAGAAACTAAGAAACAGAAAGTTTGATTCCAAACGTATCTTGTCTATTCATAGAATTTTACGCCGTTTTAAAACGTTTTGTCCGATATCGAGTTTTTATAAAGTTTGTTTGTTCGCCAATATTTTTGTTCGTCATTTTTGTTTTTGTGCTTTCTGAACTTGTGCATTAGTATTAATTATGTTTGTATACAAATTGTAGATTACCCAACCAGGTAAGTTTTGTGTACTGACATAATCTAAGGGGTAGCAGTATTTATTGTTTGAAACTGTAAATATTGAATGAAAACGAATCTTCAAATTAACAGGAATAGTTGTGGTAAAATATCGAAATTGTTCTGTGCGAGGGTGTAAGGATAAAATATCATCTAGACATAGCTTTCCAAATCCTATTGAAAATCCGCAAAGATTCAATAAGTGGTTGAATGCATGTGCAAATAAAGATTTACTTGGGATGCATCCACAGAAAGTATTTAGGTTAAGAAAAGTTTGCGATAGCCGTTTTTTTCCATCGGCAAAAAAAATCTTTGAAGCATTTAACAGATAATGCTATTCCAACTTTGAATATGCCTCTGATAGGTGGGTATCAAAA
>SMLS01075319.1:0-33825 GCA_004785975.1 Popillia japonica
ATCAGACGACTTATTTACTTTGTACCGCAAATCCTTTCGGACCCGGAAACGACGGAAGTGGATGGTTTGTTGTTTGGAAAAAGTGCCACGTCGACAGAGGACCCGATACCCGCGCCTGGTCCCTACGCTACTCGGACGATTTGCATTTTGCGACGACGAAAACACACCAAGAACCGATGTTATAAATTATACTTGCAAAATTGAGTCTTTGCAATTCGAACTCGACGAATCTTAAAACTCTTCGGGGACGGTTCCATTCTGTCTCATTTGTTTCTTCGATTGCCAATACGTTATGGTGTTTTACTTCAAGTTTTCAAAAAGAATTGCTCAGCGGAGATATTTTACGATCTCTGAGAATTTTAGCGCAAATACTTTTACGGTAATACAGGTTTTAAATTAAATTCTGTTCCTGATATTGCAGTAGCATGAACTCCGACCCAAATACGAACATAAAACCAAAATAAAGAAACAAATAAAGAATGAAATTATCTATCCAGGGGACAGTAATGTAGGAAAATATATCAGAATCAATATTACGAGCCATTTCGTTTGTTTTATGTCATCTTGAGAAATTATGTTCGTAATACTATGTAGTAATGTTAGTAAGTATGCGAAAAACATCTAAAATCTTAGATGGAAGCAGTTCCTTTAGCAAAAATTTATGAATTGTAACATCATATCAAAAATTTTGTCTTGATTAATTATCATGCTACAACACTAACAATAATCATGTGACAATTGATCCCATGTAAGTACATACATAGGTGTGGTGTAAGTAGAGATTGTGTTTCGAATGTATCTGATTTGTGCAAATATTATAATTGTGTCCTGGGGGAGGATAAGTAACAACAAAAAAACTACTCCTTTAAGACTTTTGCAAGAAGTTTTGTCGGACAACACGAAGTGCTTTTGGCAAACAATTAGGTATCTGCATATCTGGTGAAAGATAAACTTCAAAGTTATAGAATATATCCTACCAATTCAGAGTTACTTCTACTACTACTACTAAGGAGTAGGTGTCTATAGAGTAAGTTGTAAGATTCCAATGGTGCTAGGTACAAGCCCAACTGTATTTAGGCAGGAATATGTGCCATTCATCAATGCGCTGAAAAGTCGCTATAAAACTGCACATATGTATAAGTATACATTTTCTCAGAGAGTCAAGTAGCACTAAAGGCTCTGAAGCATTTGCTTTTGAGTCCGAGCTAGCATGGGGCCATCTCATGATCCTCAAACCACTAGCCCAAAATTACAGACATTTATGGAGGTACTAGAACATTGGGGACGTGAGAGTATGCTTCTTGGCAAAGAAGGATTCGGAATACCGATTCGCTAGATCACTTCCATACTGTGGTTAGCTAAAGGCCACGTAAAGAGGTCATCTTCAACGACGGGAAACTAAACGAAAGACCTCGTATTTGATTAAGATTCCAAAGCTTAGACAAACAACAAAGTTCATTACTTTCTCAACCACTATGATAAAATATCTGTCGCGGCTTACTAGGAGGAGTATCAGAGCAGTAACCGCTTTATTTATTGGTTGAGGTCCTGTGAGGTACCAGCTCCAAAATATACGGAAAGTGGACAAGGATAGAAACCGATTCTACACGAAAAATACAAAAATAGAAGAACATATTGTACACGACTACGTGGAGCATCCTGGAGCAACTGGAACAAACTGATGCTAGAGTTATAGCCATTCCTAGGGATGGTTTTTATACTCCCGGACACGGCTGTTTTGAATTTTGCTGCAGTTTTCGCTTATTTTGTTCTTTAATCACATATGGGCTGGTAACTTGCGTGGTAATTTACAAAACAAGTGCAACACTATTAATTTTATTATCTATAAATCTATATTATAATCTATTAGAACAAGGAAAACCTCGAAAAATTATTCTTGGAGATGTTGACTGTATACGGGGATGATTGCCCTTCCAAGACAACTATTTGCGAGTGGTCAAAATTGTCGAGAATCACTGAACGATAATCACCGTCCAGGGCGCTCTGTTCACGTGTTCAAGATGTCAGAATGATGTTCAGATGTTGTTGAAAAAACCGGGCATTTGATGCTGGAGGATGCAAGACTCAAGAAGCGACAATTAGCTGCTTTACTAGGAGTTTCAGAAACCACGGCTTTCAGAATTTTACACGATTGCCTTGGGGTGACAAAGATTAGTGCAAGATGGGTGCCGTGAATGCTTTCGCCAGTCCAAATGCGTGTTCAGGTTTAGACCTGTAAACAATTCTTGGCGCGCTGTGGAGATGAGTCAGATTTAATTATCAATTGACTTGTCAATGAAATCTGGGTTCATCATTATAACTCTGAATCAAAATAAGAGTCGATGCAGTGGTATATTAAAGGCCCCAGCCCTTCCAAGATGTTTAAACTCACCCTTTCTGCGGGAAAAATAATGGCGACCACTTTTTAAGACTGTCAAGAAATGTTGTTAATTGATTATATGAATAAGGGTAAATCTGATACATCGCCTTAGATATGATGAAAGTGTTTCGTTGCACCAGTGCACAAGTCCAGACTTTCAAAGGCTGTTGTAACTAATTGTAGCTTCGAATAAATTAAACATCCGCCTTATAGTCCATACTTATCATCCAGTGACTATTTTTGGTTCCCGAATCTAAAAAAAAACACTAAGAGGGACAAAAGCTAGAGACAATGATGAACTTATAGCAGCAGCTGACGACCATTTTGCGGAAACCAAATGAATATTTTTTAACTGGATTAAAGATGTTATTGGGAACTATATTGAAAAATAAAATTTCGTGTTTTCTCTAGTCTTTTGTTTTCATGCCTTGTCCGGGAATATAAAACGACCCGTATCTTTGCATCTCCTACTGTGCCCTGTATGTTATTTTGCACCATTTCCTTTTCTAACGTTTACTTTTCCAAAATATGTGTGTATCTTTACCCCTCTATGTAGCAGCCTGTATATCTTAAAAATATATGCTCCTAATTTATTTGTGAAGTTCCTAATGTTTGATGTGTACTGTATATGGTATTGTACACTTCGATTCTGAACTCATATTGCTCCTTTGGAAACGTTTGCTTTGTTAGCTTTTGTATTCGCTATGCAATAATGACTGGTAAACTTTAGGAACTACGCCAAGCTTTAAAATTACTCTATTGTTTTCACAATCCGCGATCTGTGCTTCTTTGTATATGGGTAATATTATCCCATTCATCTTCTTCCTCAACTCTAAATTAAACTTAATATTTCAGTAAGGGTTTAAAAACGTTACTTCCGGGTTCTGGTCTATTTTCCTGAAATTTGTAATATAAGTTTTCATTTTTGATAAATCTTACCTATAATGCTGTTAAAATAGTTTTCTAGAGAAAGTAATTGAAAATGTTGTAACTGAGTCTGCAGGATTAGAGGAATTGAAGTAATTTTCTATATAAACGCAATGCAATGCTTACATTTACCGTGCCCTTCAAAAGAAATTCCGATTGCGATTTGTAATTGGAATCGGATATAACAAAAAATACCAAAGGAGCATTAAAACCCAACACCATCAGCATAAAATATAATTACAACTATTCACTTATGTTTTAATCTTGTACTATTAAAACAGGAGTATAAATGCTTTATAATTTATAATAATCTTAGCGAAGTTTCCTAATATTTATTCAGATACGTTTAGCATTTCCTATCACGCCAGAATACTTCACGAAGTATTAATAATCTTTGTGTTTTGATATTCCGACAATTCCACGGTTACTACATGTATAATTCATCAATGAAGGAACAAGGCAACTGTGTAGTGCTAATTTCAGCGCGCTAAACTAACAAAAGGGATCCGGAAACAGATGAGCTTACAATCCACTATAATTTATCAGGTCCCCCTAGAGAGGCAAAATACCATGTCCGATTTTTATTGGAATCTCTTATTAGATAGGTTTGCCCTTTCCTCGTGAATCGCTCCGTTGTAAGTGGAATTGCTTTAATAGCGTTAATACTGACGTTATTGCGAAAATTTTGAATTTGAACGGATGCTGTAATGCTCTATTGTAATTGTAATACCATGAATATGCTTGATTGTCAAATATTGGACTTAGGCAAATTGCATTTCTATAAAGTCTAGCGAATTACATGGTATGAAAATCCAGTAATGTGCAATTTGTGTTGATAATTCCTACGGATTTAGCTGTTGAAATGTGGTTATAGTACAGCTGAATTCAAATTTTATTCTCTAGAAACTATGTTATGGCAGGAATTCATCTACTCCAAGTGTAAACAAAACAAAATTTGGGATTATTTTCTGTAATTTGGTTAATAAATCTTTGCAAATAGTGTCGTCAGTAGTAAATGCTTCATATCTTCCTCTCTCTAGAGCTTACACTTTTAACGCTGCACCATCGGTTGTTCAATAAGTTTCTAGAATCACACATAGATGGCGATAGTAGGTCCGCCATTTTATTTTTCTAAAAATGGTACTACTTTTTCATGAACACGACGAAAGTTTTGTGTAGATCTGTCCACTCAGTCTTATATTTACAGCTGTTTTTTTTAATATGGAAAAAATCAAATATCGTGCAGTGATTGAATTCTTATTTTTGGAAGGTGTAGAACCAAATAGATTCGTGAACAATTGTTAAAGTGTATAAGGGCTCTCCGCCTTCACTTGCAACAGTATACAACTGGGTTGCTAAGTTTAAACGTGGTCGTACAAGTCTTGAAGACGATCCACGTCAAGGACGTCCAAAAAGTGCATCAACACCAGAAATCATAGCAAAAATAGAGGATATGCTTTTGGAAGATCGTCGATGGACTAAGAGAGATCTTGTAGACGCTCTAGATATATCATTAGACAGTGTAACCCAGATTTTAAGTGAAGTTTTGGGTTTCAAAAAGCTGTGTGCACAATGGGTGCCGCATTTGTTAACGGAACAAAAACACATTCGAATGCGACTTTCTCAACCACATGTGGAGCGTTTTAAAAAGGATAAAAAAAAGATTTTGTACGTCGATTCATTACTATGGATGAGACTTGGGTCTATCGCCATGATCCTGATTCAAAACAAGAGGCTAAAGAGTAGTGTGAACCTGGTTCTTCAGCTCCAAAACGAGTTCGTGTCCAAAAATCAAGAAAGAAGGTTATGGCATCAGTTTTTTGAGATGCTAAAGTGATTTTGTTGGTGGATTATCTTCAAACTGGTAAAACAATCAACTCTGCATATTATTGCAAACTTTTGGATCAATTGGATGAAAAAATTCGTGAAAAAAGACCTGGTTTGCAGAAGAAAAAATCCTTTTTCATCAAGATAATGCACCTGCTCACAAAAGTCTTTTAGCAATGGCTAAATTCAATGAATTGAAGTACAAATTGCTTAATCATCCACCGTATTCACCAAATTTGGCTCCTTCTGACTTCTGGCTCTTCTCACATCATAAAAAATTCATGCGTGGAAAGCATTTTTCGTCTAATAATGTTATTGCAGCCGTAGACGAGTATTTTGCAGACCTTCCGGAAAGCCACTATAGGGATGGAATTCATTAGTTGGAGGAACATTGGAATAAATGTATTAAGCTTTTGGGAGAATATACATAATATATATAAAAAGCATTTCAAGCCATAGAATCGTGTTTTTCACTTTTATTCTAGAAACTTAGTCAACATGTGTTACAATATTTTCTTTGAGTGTATTAGCGACATATAGATTTATTTTTTTACGGATAGCTGTATTGTGTATATCAATTTTTGCCCTTTTATTGAACTTACTGTTGGAAAGTAAACCATTATTATTATTATTATTATTATTATTACAATCCTTTGTTAACAATCGACTCCTTTTAGTACCTGATTTGTTAATTTGGAAAACTTTTCTTTCCAAAGGTATGCATAGTCACATTGCCCGTAGGTCACCAAGCTTTGGTACCTACATCACTGTGACAGTATTCTTTTATTGTACAGAATTTAGAACTACTTAATAGTCTCACATTAGTTTGGATAAAAAGGTGAACGCCATTAAGGCCTTCAGTACTGCTTGACTATCCGAAAGGATGCGTATATTTGTCGCCTTTTTATACATACCGGTCACATTGTTCAGTGCCACATATTTCTGCTTAAAATGCTGTATCTTACATATTATTCCCACCACCCTATCTGGTTTGGATCCGTCTGTGTATCATAGCATGTTGGAAGCTTGAGTTCAGTAGTCAATGCCTCTCCCTTCACTACTAGATGCAAGAAAGTGAGATCTATAAAGGTCTTTTTCGCTGCAGTTCGATAAGGATTGTAGTTGTGGTGGTCAGAGTAAAAGTTAAGATCTAAAGTAGGCATCACTTCCTCAAAGCACTTCTCCCAGAAACCAGCAGTAACAACTGCAGACAAGGAATACAGATTGAGCGTTAAAGTTAACGCGCCACAAGATATTCCGCAGAGCTGTTATGAGGGAACTACATACTCGTAAATGTTGTGGATTATCGTACCGTTTCACTGTTCCGATATGCATTTCTGCTTTTGTGCACTGTCATCATTCCAAGTCAGGTTTATGGAGTTTACAACGTTAAAGCCAATTAGTATATTTATTCTTTTACAAGTTACTTCTGCAATGTTGAGGGCAGTGTATACAGTGTGTCCCCGGATCGACGCATGAATAGGTAAAAAAGTCTGAAAATTTTTGAGTTGAAATTTCATCTTCTGGGGTTCAGCCCTGCTTGCATAGAAACTAATTTGTGCCATACTTTTAGTTTTGAAAAATCAAGCATGCCTACGAAAAGTGCTTTTCCTGTAGGAGATATGACAAAATATTATTAAGAAAAGTTGTTCAGATTGACAAATTACGCAAGTGTGCAAAATTTCAACAAGATCAAGCATGCCTTGGTAATTTACACAAAAGTAATTTTTCCCACTAATAAAGTGCTTTTTCTGTAGGAGATACGACAAAATGTTATTAAGAAAAATTGTTCAGATTGATAAATTATGCAAATGTGCAAAATTTCAACAAGATCAAGTATGTCTTGGAAATGTATGTGTTGCCTTATTTTCCAAAACGCATAGTGTGCTATGAATGTAAGAAGATAAAAATAAAATAACGTTTTGACACTTGTCAAAAATAGTTAATTCTAAATTGACGTAGTGTTTTCTGTGGTCTAAAATTGATCTCAAAATTCGTAAATATCACTGCGAAATATCACAAAAGTTATGCTTGCTCTACCAGAACGGATCTACTTAATTCAGTGTTATGGTATAGGAGAATTATCTATTCCAGCGGTTATTAGACTATTTAATGTGAAGTTTCCAAACACAGTATTGGTCCAATCTACAGCATCCAGACTGGTTAAAAAATTTCTGACTACCGGCAGTGTACATAATATACCAAAAAAAAAGAAAAACTTTGATGAAGATGACATAAGTACTGTGTTAGCAATGGATTCATTACGTGAACAACCCAAACTGTCACTAAGAAAGCGATCAGAACAGACTCTCATTAGCAGATCACATTTGCAACGCGTTTATAAAGCAAGAAAGGTTAAACCATATAAAGTCAGATTTCTTCACACGTTAGAAGAGGGGGATGAAGCCCGAAGGTTGGAATTTTGTCTCACTTTGGGTGAGAAAATTCTGGAGGATCGGGATTTCCAAAGAAATATTATTTTCTCAGATGAATCGACTTTTACTACTAATGGTGTGCCTTCCTCACAGAATTGTCGATATTGGTCTGAACAGAATCCCGATTATGTAATAAATTCTAAGCGCCAATATTTTAAAAAGGTTAACGTCTGGTGTGCAGTTTCCTATCGTTGTGGTGTAATTGGACCATATTTTATTGAGGGAAGACTTAATCAGCATACATATTTAAATATTTTGAATTGGTTTGTGGACGAACTGCCATACGAAGCAAGATGTTTTTCATATTTTCAACAAGACGGTTGTCCTGCCCACTCGACTTTGGGAGTTTGTGAATGGCTGAATCAGCATTTTCAAGAAAAATGGATAGCCAATGCTGGTCACATTTTATGGCCGTCCAGATCTCCTGATCTAACAATAATGGATTTTTTCTTTTGGGGTTGGATAAAACAAATAGTATATTCGAATAGGATTCCAAATGATGTAGAGGTATTAAAGAATCGCATTAGAGATGCAGTAAATTCAATTTCCCTTGAGGAGATAAGAGCAGCGTTCAATGCATTTCGGACCAAAATTGAGGAATGTGCGAATAAAGGCGGTGGACTTATTGAATGAATAGATATTTCAGATTATGTGAATTTTGATATTTTTGTTTCAACGAAGTGAATTGTTCGAGTTTTGTTAATTTTTATAGTCATATCTAATAAACGATGAAGTAAACCTATCTTGTTGAAATTTTGCACACTTGCGTAATTTGTCAATCTGAACAATTTTTCTTAATAACATTTTGTCGTATCTCCTACAGAAAAAGCACTTTTTGTACATTTTCAAGGCATGCTTGATTTTTCAAAACTAAAAGTATGGCACAAATTAGTTTCTATGCAAGCAGGGCTGAACCCCAGAAGATGAAATTTCAACTCAAAAATTTTCAGACTTTTTTACCTATTCATGCGTCGATCCGGGGACACACTGTATATATATATAATTCAATCGTTAGCGTTACCGCTACACTTGCTATACCTGCTTCAGCTCACGATTAACAATAAAAACCGAAAGGACTGCAGTTTTCGTATCGATGTTGCTAGAGTCGTAAAGTTTATACAAAAGGCTACGATAAAATAATGAAAATACATTTCTATTACCTTTTGTGTACGAGTGTGCCGTTGCATCTTGCATTGTAAACAATGTCGGAGCACGTTCTACACCACGACAGTGGATGTTAAACTGCTTATTAAACCGCTTTCCCGCTGCAGCAGATTTCCCACAAACACATAAGTTGAAAATTTTATGCCGGTTACGTCTAATATGCTCTTTTGTTAATAACATTTGTGCGCACTTTATGGGAAATATTTTGGGGTTATGTTTTGCATACATACGAATGCTTCCAGGTTGGAAAATCTAATAATATACAAAACAAACTGTACCCCGCAGAGCAGTGGTTATCTGAAGCACAGTTAATATAATTGTAAATCATAACAGAAGTGCTGACCCAGCAATGTACGATGAAGAGCTCTAGACTAAACATTGAAGTAATTATAACGTTTTCATCCAAAAAATCTTCCCAATATGTGATTATTTTTGTGTCTAGTAGGTTTATTCCCAACTCTACATATGTTTGAGTAGAAATCTTCAGAAGAATTAAATACATTACACCAACTTCCAAGCAGTAAAGTGGAGTAATCATAGATTATTCTCCAAGTTTCCTTGTTGCGGGCAAATTGCCGCGTGAACATCATATTTCGTTCACCTAATTATTTTATAAATTAATTAATATGCCTTTATGACATCGTTCGCAAGTGAGACCAGATGGATAGAAGACGTCAGTGACATATTTTTACAAAAGAAGAAGGTATTGTTGTCCCAGCAAGATTCTCTAGACATTTCCTAGCCATCTCAGAAAGTACCCAAAGACTTAGAATGTTTTGACTGTGTTTTAGCGTTAATTAGTGTGGAAATTTCAAAAATAATTTCAGAAATTTGTTTTACGGTTTAACAGCATAGCGAGAGCAAGTTTGAAAACTTTATGGGCGCGAACCTATTCGTCTTTATCTATTTTCAGGGCCTTTATAGTTACCTCATAGCCTCCACAGCACTTCGTTCTTATTTAAAGGAACAGGTTCAAAAGTGTTGGTAAAGCAGAAGAATTTTTTTACCATAATACACGACTTTAATTGAGATATGTTGACAACAAGCAAAAACTATTTCAGATGCATATAAGTTGGTGGGCTGTGGCTATAATGTTTAATAGGTAATATGTTAATGTGCTTAGAAAGAAAAAATTACAACTCAACATCACCATCACCAGTTTCAGTAATTAAGTAGTGGAGATAATACCTTCTGTATAAGAAAATTTTTTTGCGGTGTGGACAAATAGATTTTTGGCAAATTGGGACAAATTGGTATTCATATTCGCAGTCTTTCACAGAACACGTTACTGCGATAGATAAGAAAATCCACAGTTAGGACGAATTAAATTTTTGAAATTTATATTTCTATTATTGGTTCTATCGGTCTAAAACATTTCGAACTAAACCTTGACTTACTGCCGTAAATACAATTAAATAATATAATACATTTAAATCGGCTTCACACTAGCGAATTCACAGAGATATACCTCAGTTTATTGGGCGCAAAAGTATATAGAATGTATGTAGATAACCCTCCGAACAAAAAACAAATTTTTCAAGGTGGTGATAATTGTTAGGTAAGCAGAAACCGTAATACTAGTATTCATATTAGGATTATTTGTTTTATTTAATCTGATTTGTAATTTCCAAGTATTTTTATAAAAGTATAAACGTTTGTACTAGTTGGAAAGCCCTTCTTTCGAAGAATATGATACACTCGAACATAACTTTTTTTAATTACACTACAGAAAGGGAAGAACAATCAAAAGAAATGGAGGAATAAAGAGGGTAATAGGTCTTTTCCAGGCTCCTACATTGTCAGTACCAGATGATTTGTCACCATGTACTATAATATTGTTGTAACATACTAGTAAGAAGGAAAACCTAATAGAAACTAACCTAGCTAGAACTAGACTAATGCAATAGTAAAGGATATTAAAATCTATATTCAAGTAATTTTAAAACGATGTAGATATTATGGATTTAGAAAATATTGCGCAAAGGTGTTATAGTAAAGTATTAGAACATACGCATTGTTAGAATTGTTTAACAAATACCTACGTGCTTTAGCGCTCTAAATAAGAAAGCATGTCAGAAAAAAACAAATAGAACTTAAGAAAACATAAAATCCGATAAGCATAATTTTATGTTTGCTTATGTAATTTATAAAACGAGATCACTAATAGTACACTTCCTGTTGTACTCGCTATTCTAGCAAACTCTATAATGTTTTAGCCATTGGATGACCAGGTGAAATAAGCAGCATAAAAGATCAGATACGGTCAGTTACTGAGCCCATAACGTTTTAGTAAATAAATCAACATAGTATTAGATAATAAACAAATACTTATTACAGTAAGTGTTAATACATCACAAAGTCATATCCATTGCAATAAAAACATAAAGAGCGAATTAAAATTCAACATAATATAGGTACCATAAGTTGCAAAAAATGATTGTTCAAAGTTTGATTTCACTAATGTAATGTGATTCTTGCAAATAAACTTCAGCCATTTATCACATTTGTAGCAATGTAAAGGAATTATCAGTGAGGCCGCCATGGTGTTAGTACCAAAGGGGAAAGCGGCTTCCGCATTTCGACCAATATGCCTCCTGAGTGCACTGGGAAAAGTATACGAGCGACTGATTAAGCAAAGAATAGAGGAGGAGATGGAGAAAGGATTTGGCATATCTGAACGTCAGTATGGTTTTGTAAAGGGGCGGTTCACAGTGGACGCGATAAAGCTCCTGGTCCAGAAAGTTAAGGGCGCAAAAGTGAGATGGGTTGTAGCGGTCGCACTGGATATTCAAAACGCTTTCAACACAGCGTCCTGGGCAAGGATAATATCGGAGATGCTAACGAAGAACATCTCGCCGTACCTGGTAAAAATAATTGAGGACTATTTCAGCAATAGGGTGCTAACGCTTAGCAGACGAAAAAAAAAACGGAGGTAAATGCAGGTATACCACAGGGTTCAGTGCCAGTGGGACCAACGCTGTGGAACATATTATATGGTGGAGTCCTCAAGCAAAAATAATTAGATGGAACAACAACTATTGCGTATGCGGATGATCTGATACTGCTGGTCGAGGCGGAAAATGTTAGAGATCTAAACTTTAAAGCACAGGAGTCCCTGGAGTGTATAATAAAGTAGCTGCAAGATAACGATCTCCAGATAGTACCTCACAAGTTAGAGGCAGTGATATTAAAAGGCCCGCGCAAGAGAGAGGGCATAACCTTCAATGTTCTGGGTAACATGATATCCCCGAAGAGGGAACTGAAATATCTTGGAGTCATACTGGACGAGAGGCTTTCGTTCTGTGCACACACCAAACACGTGGTAGGAAGAGCCGAACCTACCTTATCAGGTCTAAGTAAAATAATGCCTAATATCGGTGGCGGAATCGTACAGTCGCAGGTTCAATACTCCGTCCACCATTGGATGGACGTGTGGAAAATTGAACAGCATAAGAGCACACTAGAGATATTACAGAGACGGACCCCTCTGAGGGTCATCAGCGCATACAGGACTGTATCGGAGATAAAACGAGCAAGGACACACACCTTACACAAGTGGCAAGACATTTGGAGCCAACCGTCTGCAACAGCCGAATGGACGAGAAGACCCATACCTGAACTGACCCCATGGCTCCAGGGCACAGAACGACTGATTATTACCTGACATAGTTCCTCTCTGGGCACCAGAGCTACCTGAATCGGATGAAAAAAAAAACGGCAGCTGTCGCTACTGCCAGAGCACCGATACCCCCAGGCGTGCGATCTTGAATTGTGATAACTGGAGCAGACAGAGACAACTCTTAGAACAGGACGTAGATGAGGTCTTGACAGAGGATAGCGTGGTAAGTCTCATGATAGAAAGCAATTTTAATTGGAGAAGAATCCACCAATACATTAAATGTGTCCTGTCAGAGAAGGAGAAGAACGAGAGGGTAGGAGAGGTCTAGGTAGAAGGGATATTGTGGAAAGAAGCGGTAACTAGCGCTACTGAAGTAATGTGTAAGGGTGGTTTCCAGCAAGCTAGAGAGATGATAAAGTAGGGGGTTTTTAGTCGTTAAGAGTTCGGCACCCACTGGTAGATAGCCAGGGGTCCATGAGGATTTTCTCCCTACTATAAGAAAAAAAGTTACTTCATAACCCGAAGACTGCCTACCCAATCCTTAGCCCTGTAAGCTTTTCTCCTATTCAAAACAAACGTATTCCATATATTCTCAAAAGCTGCTTATTTACACTTTTGTCGACCATCTAATCCCGTATTTAGATTGTCAAATCTAATAAATTTACGTAATTCTTTTATTATGTTTCTTGATATCGTTGCGGCAAAAATTATATGTTGTAATGGAGCATTGCTATGACTTCTTAATTGCAGAATGTGTTCTTGACCGGCTTTGAGATATTCGGCAGTAATTAGCAGACCTGAAATTCGAAATGCTTTCATTTTGATGCGGCGTATATTTTGCCATGCATCTCCTCTCAACGCAACAGCTCTGCGATTAGTTTCTTGGATTATCACAACTAAAATATCATCATTTACGAATATGCAATTCGAATGCTTGCGTGGGTGTTCTAATGTTTCCATTATAACCTGTAAGTCTAAGTGGCTTGCCTAAATTATTTCTTGTAGGGCGCCGCTTTATAGATTGTTTGTGTCTTGACCATCTAGTACCATGTTTGGTCAATACTGTGTTCACGTTATCACATTCTGAAGATGACAAACGATCAATAACCTTGGATAAGTCTCCAATGGTGATGTCGTTATTTTCACTAACTTTCAAATACATTGTCCTCAGTCTTTGAGACATCGTCACAAATATAATCATAAAACATGTGTAAAAGAGTAATTGCATTAAAATTAGATAACTATTGTAGTACACTGACGGCTACAAATAACCCAGCTACAAAAAACATGAAGCTCTAACATTAAAAACTGAAAAAAACACAGCAGTAAATCAGCAGTGGGGTCACAAAATTGCCCCATCTGGTCATCGGAAGGTTAACTAGTATATGTATACACTGAATGACGACTATATTGTTTGCACTAACTCTTACGTTCAATTACTCTTTAATGTAAACATATATTTAGTATTAACTTCGTTAAAAACTAACACCATAGCTAGTTCTACGCGGAATAGCTAGTCATGCAATGTTAATGCTCTGTTAATAATTGCTACCTTTGTGTTTTAGTTCTTAAACATCAGAAAGTCAAAATATTAACCGAGAAATTCTTAAACCGATTCTGACAGTTATGGTGGAGGCGCCGGGTACCGTTTATATATCGACCTATTCGATGCTGTAAGTAAATTTAACTACACGTCAAACTTTCTACATGTTAGAATGAACAGAAAATTACGAAATTCTGTTAGCATATACACAGATACAAGTAGACATTTCCAGAAATAAAATAAAAGTAATAAAATTCGCGCGGTTTGCAATATTCAACGTTTCACGGCGGATCAAAATCATGATAGGCGTTATCTGAAACCTTACCTCGTTCAGCAAATATACCATCTCACGGATATTGACAGCTGACTCAGTTCCTACTAGTTACGATATCGATCCGTTAAGGGTTCGTTAAGATGCAAAACATGTTGGAACAGATGGTTTGTTTAAGCCTCAGATACGCGTTCACACAGAAGAAACTCCTGCGGCAGTTTACAGTCAACTGTTAATTGCTATACCCTTTGTTGGTGTGCTTTCAACACTGGTTTACTGAAAGTAGTTAGTAACTTTTCTGCTTTTATAATATATGCAAGTATAGACGATAAAAGCAAGACACCGAGACAGCTGTAATGTTAATTTATAGCTACCACCACAGCTACGACAAAAGAGAAACGCAAACGAAAATGGTTTTAAGACACAAATGTAATAAATGTTGTTGTTAGAATAGGAAGGAAATTCGGTAAGAATATACATGCAGATGGTATTTATTTAAATGGCAACAATAACATAAACAGATTTCTGTTGTGACAAGATCATATTATATCCAAGAACAAGGGTCATGTTGTTTGTTTGGATAATACAGAATTACAGTCAGGATTAATAAGAGAGAAAACAACTACAATAAAGGCAACGAACTGCTGCGACAAGTACCGGGCCTTCAATAAATACCGAAACCCATGTGACCTCTTTTAGATATGCAACCCATTTAACAGTATGGTAATACACATTTTTAAGAATAAAAATCCTCCAGAATTTTTTATTTACATAAAATGCATTGACAATTAAAATTTTACAGATTAGGTTTATATTGTAAATAATCACAACTAAGCAACGACTGAACGACACAAACAGAGACGTATAAAAACTGTCAAATCAAATATCGACTAGCAACTCAGGTTAGACCGCTTAGATAGCTTAGGGATATTTTTTGTTTTACCAACATATTATTTACGTGATCTTACGTCAGAGATCACGTGGGTTTCGACTCTTATTGAAAACCCTTTATATACTCGCAAATTAAATTAACCTCAGCATACAAGGAGAGAATGATATAATCGAGATGATCACATAAAGTACCTATTATAAAAAAAAAATGTAATTGGCCGTTTATCGCATCGAATTGCTACTATGGTTTGTGCTCGTTTTAAATTCAACTGGTAACACGTTCTTATGTCAGGCGCACTTCCAGGTATCTATTAATAATTAGATATGTAGGAGGCTATTTTTGTTCTCTGGACAACGACGGAGAGATTGTCATTCGGTGTCATATTATTCATGTCATTATTCATGTTCATATTATTATTAATATCGTTCATATTGGCCGATATTGCATTAGTTTAAAGTAAAGAACAGTTTTTGTGTATTTTCGTATTTTCTCAATCCTACATTTTGGGGGGCTCGTCCGGGATAGTGCAACGAAATTTATTGTGTGTAAGACAGTTCCGAAGGCGATACGTGTGTACGAGCGAGAACATCGTTGCAGCTACATTATATTCAAAGTATTACTATTTAAATAAATATGGACTATATAGGACAAAAGGGTTGTAATATTACATAAGCATATTCAAAAGAGTGCTGGGTATGGATGATAATGCGAATAATAAGAAAGAGTTAATTGATTTTTTGTGCAAAGAATTAGACGACGTGTCTGGTTTAACAGAAAAAGATGTTTCTAATAATGATTAAAAATAAAGGTGACAGCGGAGACGATAATGTAGATTTAAACGACGTAGACGGTGCTACAGCGGAATTAGCTTTGTAGAATCTCATTCGCGCTCTCAAGAAACGACGCCAAAATGTATGATGACCTTTAAAGATGTTGAGGAGACATATGACGGAGGAGATACATATCCAGTTAATGGATGGATTTCTCAATTCGACGAAATTGCCACTTTGATGGACTGGGACTATATTGAAAAATTAATTTATGGAAAAAGGCTACTGAAAGGAGAAGCATTGCTTTTTGTACGTTCCGAAGGAGGAATAACATCGTGGAAAATATTAAAAACTGAATTAAGTAACGAATTTAGCAAATCTCTAAACAGAGCTACCTACACTCCATAAGACGTTACTAACTCGAAAGGAACGAAGAGATGAAACCTTGCAACAATACCTATTGAAAATGAGAGAAATAGCAGCGCAAGGAAATATTGAAGAAGATGCATTCATTGACTATGTGGTGGATGGCATTATCGATGAAGAATTGAACAAAACTATTTTATACGGTGCCAAATCTATTGGAGAACTCGAGGAAAAGTTAAAACAGTATGAAAAGCCAAAAGAAAAACAGTCTAGAGAACAAAGGAAATCACAGGAAAATAAACCAAAACAAACAAGGAGTAAATATGGGCAAGATAAAGCTATTAGGTGTTTCAGCTGCGGAAAAGAGGTCACCAATCCAAAAATTGTTATAATAAAGATAAAGGATTAAAATGTTTTGCGTGTAATGAACACGGACACATATCCAAAGACTCTCAAAGAAAAAATACAGGTCACCAAAGAACAGACGAAGGTCACGAGGAAGTAATAACCAATTTCAATTGAATGTTTTACAAATATACTAAATGTTAGCACATTTCTGCAAATAGGAGCCCCAAAATTCCATGAATCTCACGTGTTAATAAACAGCATCGGCAAGAGTTGCATTAAGACACTAGTTCACGACTTAAATCAAAATCGATGAGTACAATTTTACTACCGACTTCTACATTGTTTCAGTTGACGCAGTGCCCATGAAGTTGATTATAGGAAAGCGGATACTAATGACGTTAATCATAAATTCAGAGGGCATAAAAGTGATGCAAAAGAACGAAGAAACAATCACAAAGAATACAGATGAAGCTAATAAACTACCCAATTTGTTTTTGATTGATGGAGGGGACAATTTGGATATTGGAAAACCAAAATACTTAAGCGAAATCGAAGCGAGCTACAACTCAAATTAATAAATTTTCAGAAGAACAACTTGCAACTAAAATAAAACGTGATGAATATAACGAAACCATTAATGCTTTAGAACATGAAAAGAAATCTTTAAAGGCTGAAGTCCATGATTTAAGTGAAGAAAAGAAGAGTTATAAAAAGCAATTAAATGAATTTGCTTTGGAAATTGATGCAAGAGTGGATGAGTGGAAAAAAATTAGAGGAAAAGAACAAGGATATTAAAAGGCTCAAACTCCTGAAACAAGATAGCGCAAGAGAACAAATAAGGAGGGTGTAAGACGAGCACCAAAGACTATTTCACAGAAAAAGAGAACCCTCAAGATATATATCAAGCAGGGGACATGGTCGCGATTCGTAGAACTCAATTCCAAGCCGACTCCAGAAGAGCATCTCCTAGGAGAGCATCTAGGTCCAAAGAAAACTAAGTCCAGTGCCGATCTATTGAAGCCATGGCCTCAAGATGATGACAAGGATCCATTCGAGACGAATGCATGACAGGAAGGCCAAGATGTAGGAGGCTATTTTTGTTCCCTGAACAAGGACGGAGAGAGTGTAATTTGGTGTCATATTATTCATATTCATATTATTATTAATATCGTTCATATTGGCCGATATGGCATTAGTTTAAAGTAAAGAACATTTTTGTGTATTTGCGTGTTTTCTCAATCCTACATTTATATAGTTCCCTACTTACCACAACCTAAAGAGGACCCAAATACTAGTAACCATTCGTATGATGCAAAATGGTTCTGTTAAACACATGCGAAATATGCAACCTCGCGAGCAGATTGTAGCGCCAAGAGATTGTACATACTCCAATTATGAGATTGTTCATTATTATCCATTCCGTGAGCATGCAAGTCTTGCATTGTGGTAGATGCTAATACGTGTGTAACATGCCAGAGTGCTACACGTACAATAACGCCTTTAAATTTACTTATATTAGAAACAACGCGGAATAGCATAAAGTTGGTACACCCATATCCACCGAAGAAGATGTTAATGCAGACACAAATTAGTGTGCAGATTTTTTGTTTGAAAACGTATTCAACTTGTTTATATTCATCCGTTGCTCGAAATACATCCATTTATTACATTAAACGATTCATTAGAAACTACAGCACGCTGTTTAATTAAAAATGTACTCACGTAGTGCTTCTCTCTTCTCTATACTGTCCATTGTATGTAGCAGGACGCATCTACGATAAATTTAATTAATATTCTAGTGCGAGGTAATAAATATTCAGTTCGCGTATACTGATAAGGTATGCAGTGCATACTGTGCGCGTCCATTTTCCACCGTAGTCAATAGTAAAAGTGTTCGCGATATTAAAAGACCAAATTTAAAGCTCGACAGGATCAGTCGATTATACAGACAGTAGAGGAACTGATTGAAAATGTTAGCGTGTTATGTTTAAATTGAGAGTTCAATGAAACTGTTTCAATTGTAGACAAAAGTGAGTTGATGTAGAGATAAATCATATTTTTTACATTAAAATATATTATTTAGAGGAAAAATTCGTTGGACGTGGCTGATAACTCACATTATAACAGATGCATTTGCATTCGCGCTAAGCATTTGCATCTTCTGGTGACAAATATTTGCAGTCAAGTAATTATAAATTCCGATATCACCACAAAATTTATCTTCATCCATCATTTAACTATTTACAGGAAGCAGTATAATGTGGAAATAGCTGACATTTAGATGCAAGGCACGTAATCCTCTAACTTTTCCTTTTTCCATGCAATTCATTACTATGAAAGCGTAAACAGTTGACAGACCGGAAATCCAGCATTGCAAAAGGAAGTGTTCTGTAAAGCTCCATTAAGAAAATTGGGTCTGCGTCGAGTATGATAGACTGCCTTACTAACGAAACATGCTGCCTTTCGTCGCATACGTATTGGGATCCTATCGGGATACACGAAAACCATAAAAATTTCCGAACGATTTGCCTTAATTTCACCGTGTATCATAAAAATAAGGAATAGTGGCGTTTCTTTAACGTAAAACATCTAGAAATCACGATCTGAACAGAGAGGAGAACGAAGGAAATATTCGGAAAAGAGAGAACAATATAGGAACGTTAACGCCGATTATTGAAGGTCATAAATCGTGTCTGCTTTAAGCCTGGTGTACACAAACAATGCAGTTGGATATAATCCCCGCGGAATTTATGTTTACTGGATAAGCTGCGTCTTTATTATAACGAAAAAGTTGAAAATTTATAGTATGACGTTCTTTACAACAAATAGTCCAGCAGGACATTCTTTTATATTACAATAAAATTGAAATGTAGAGAAAATATTTCAGAATAAAATACAATAGCATCATATTACGTTCAGTAAGCCATCTGTGGACAATTTTATTTATGCCATGTTGGGGTAGTTTTTTCAAAATGGAATGAAATAGTAGTAGTTTAGGTTTTATTGTTTTTTTACAATACGAATAATTTACTAGGTGTATGTGTTGTCGACAGCCAGAATAAAAATCATTGTAATTAACAGCAGTCCTATAAATACTCTATAAATGCTTTTATGTGAATGCTGTACCCCATTTTTCAGCGGATCATTAACGACTTTTTTACAATATATTATGGTGCAACTATCAAGCTTGAAGTGTATGTTACAAAGGAAGAAAATATTTTACTAATAAACGTGTTTTATATTGTGGCATCTCTCGACGTTGTATCATATCACGCCATGATACGCCGTATAGGAATCACGATTAATCTGCCAGCATATCGAGACATCTATCGCGGATGACAGTCGACGCACTGCTCAAGAAGGATTGGTATTTGTTGTAGCGGCCTGTTCTTCTATGCTACCTCAGGGATGTGCTACTTCAACGATTGACCGATAGAGGGCATGCAGTTTGATTTGGTGCATTGCTCGGAGGTATTATAGAAGTAAGTTCGAGAGCAAAGTGCAATGAAGTTAGACCTTGCAGTCGCATTTGCATTCTACCCATTGACAGATTCCAACAATATACCATGAGCATAAAGCCATATAATAAAATAATAAATGGAGGAAATAAATGGCATTTTGTAAAACAAGGGTCTCTGAAAGATTATAGAGACGTATACTCCTAACTCGCACAAGCAATGGTGACCAATCAAATGCAGAGCAACAACTTCATTCGTCCTAGCCATCCTTCTA
The DNA here is from genome assembly GCA_004785975.1 of Popillia japonica. Classification (NCBI taxonomy): domain Eukaryota; kingdom Metazoa; phylum Arthropoda; class Insecta; order Coleoptera; family Scarabaeidae; genus Popillia; species Popillia japonica. The sequence goes on from SMLS01075319.1 coordinate 20,275, forward strand.
GTAGCAGATATTGTGAAAAAGAAGGTCTGGTACTATACCAAGATACTTATTGGGTCGATGCATAATTATTGCGGCTTCTTTTCGCGACTTTTGCTTGTTAAAAATTGATGTGTCTTTAATTTTTTTGTCCATTAAAATAATCTCCTATTATCAGTTAATGAATATGCGTATCGAAAACCATATCCATGTTCGCCATATTACGCTCTACCACTTCGAGAATGGAATGCAATACAATCATTACGTAATCTCAACGACTTTTTTGGCGAAGGAACAATCAGCAAAAGCCAAATTGAGAGATGGTTCAAGAAGTTCAAATCGGGCGATGCAAACCTCACAGATGAACAAGGAAGCGACCGATCAGCGAATGTCAACGACCAGGCCCTTTTGGAAGCAGTGGAAGTGGATGAAAGCATGACAACGAGAATGTTGGCCGAAGGCTTCAATGTGGACCATTCGACCATCGTTCGCCGGTTTAAAAAGCTCGGAAATTAGCTGGATGTGATCTCCGCGAACAACAAAGCCGAAAGTGTCTGAATTTTCACCGATTTACTCCAGGGAAATGAGCACTCTCCGTTTCTGAAGAATCTCGTTACTGGGGATGAATCGTGGATTCTTTTAAAAAATGTGAAAAGAAAGAAGGTTTACGTTTCACCAGTGTTTCACCAAAAGGAATAGCGAAAGATGTCAACTGTAAGAAGGCAATGTTTTGCGTTTGGTGGGCAGAATTATCAATCAGAAAATAATCTCAAACGGGATTTGTTATAGGTGGAATGACGTTGATGAGTGTCAACAGTGGTTGATTCAGAACAAAAAACGGCAAACGGTAATTAAATATCTCCAACGAATCTATCTGGTTCAACTTGACCGCCTTCGTGCTGCAATCGAAACGAAAAGATCGCGCAAAAAGAACCATATCGTCTACCACCACTATAATGCTCGTTCATATTTTGAGCGTCGTATCGTCGAGATTATTGCGAATATCTAAGGCCTGGAGACTATTTCCCCACCCGCCATATTCTCCCACAGAAGCGCCAACATCGCTGAAAAATTGGCTCGTGAACGAAGTCTACGACCACATGGACGATATTGCATTCCTTAGTAAAGTATATTAACAAAGGACAGGCTTGTTCGCAATAAATTGGTGTAAAGATTGATATTTAAAGTTTTCCTTTATGCACCTTTTGTGTATGGCGTAGGTGCTCACCTTTGCCACTTTTGCTATGTTATTTCTTGTTTCACTTCAAAGTTATCCTTTGACACGGAAGAAAAATTATCTAATATCAGAGTGAGTGCGTGGCTTTACAAGGCATTTTCTCATCAGATCAGTTGTCTTTGGCATGCATTTTCGTTCTTGTCTAATACATTGTCAATAATCTAGCCCTGCCAGCTTCTCTGGCCTTTCTCTTATTGTAGGCTTCCATTTGAAATCCGTTAATCATAGTAATTCTCAGTCAGCTAAAGGTGTGCCAGCTGAAGGCCGATCTATTCATATGGTAACGATCGTCTTTATACGCCGGAAGGTATATTCAAATAAAATAATCTTCAAAAGCTACTATGTCATTGCTCTGCCAAAATGCAAATGATACGCTAATTAGAGAAGGCCGTAGCAGAAGGTGTTAAGCGGTCTTTGTAGGTAGATACGTCAAATGGTAACCAGCTTCTCAGTTGGTAGGAAAGCATAAGTAATAGTTACATATTCAAGCCATATGATTTGTGCGCCTCTTAGTGAACTTATGACTTCAAACTTTTCATACTAATAAATATTCTGAAATTTCCTTATCATATATCCATATTTCCACATAATTTTATATTCGTGATTCATCTTCTTTGTTGTATTACTCTCACTTACTTTGAAATTGGTTAAATACTAGTTTTCTGGATTCCTTTTCCTCAATCTACTACCCCTTATTCCATGTTCATACTTTTCGGTCTACCTCTTTGGTGTGCATACCATAATTTATTCCACATTTCTCAAAAATTGTTGAACCCGTAATTTATAATTATGTGTATCTAATGCATGCACTAATTTGGCATCTTTTACACAATGAGCAATTGCAGTTATCAATAAGTGAAGTCAAGTGGACGTACAAAGATCTGCTATCAATTTTATGTGTGTGTTAGTTTACATATTGCATAACTATAATAATAGGAATATAATTAGTTCACTAACTACCAGACATTCCAGAGATAGCAACTTCTACAGGTGTCTATACAACATAACCAAAACAAGAACAAAAACCACTTCAAAAATAAACTCCTCAAGAAGTAAATGTTATTGTTAGCGAAACATGTCTCTGGACCGGACTTTTTTGTTAACGAAAATTTAGAAATAAACTTATTTATGATTTACACTTTTCATAATTGGACTTCTGTAAATAAAGGTGAATTGAACTATTCACCAAATTGTTGTAACGATGATTTTTTTACATATAATATAATACTTTTGTTAACCCAGTCTGTAATGCATTTCAGGATATCATTAAGCAATAGAAATTCTATATTTTTCAGGTAGATTGAGACGCACACATAAATGTATCTATCTATGCACATTATATCTAATCCTCCTCATATTAGCATTTTATCAATGGAATAAATATGGATTTATAGCATATTTTGTGCGTTGAGTGTTCTAATTATTTATCTTTGTGATCCCATAGATAGAAGATTATCTACGGCGTAGATAATCCCCTATCACATGAACTCAAAATCATACCTATTGCACACACTGCGCAATATGCGGTTTATCATGCGAATATGATGACAATTTGTGTAGCACAGATGTGAAACAGATCACGATACATAACATAGTTTGCCAGTAAAACAATGTAAATCATGAGGACGGATCACTGGCCAATGGAAACCGACGCGTGTATAATGGAAACGCACTAATGAAAGAACCGACAACCGGTACGAGTTTGAAAGGATTTAATCAATAATAATCCTCTACATCTACATGGTCGAGGTAAACCGGCGATTTTACGATTGTGGAAGTATTGTGCGTTTGCCGCAATCGTGGATTTTAAATAGATTACAGCTTCACGTGAAAGGGAACTCATTTCTGAAATAAAAGTGCGGTCTACTATATAGGGAACAGACCGCAATCTGCAAGTATTATGTCATCTGCAATAAATCGTGAGATACCGTCGTTTTACAGGGTACCTACGTAATTTTATTGGAACAATGAGAAATGAAAAACCTGTCAAGTGAAGTGTGGGTTTTAATTTAACTTCAATCAAGTGTTGAGAGATGGAAGTATGTCATCTAAAAACGTGTTCATATCTAAAAATAAAACATCTTAAATTAGCTTAAACCCGAGCATTGCATAGAAAGAAAATCTATATTTTGTTCAGTAGTAATATGAAAACATACTTGCTGTCAAATTATTACAAGATAATCTAGAGAGTTACCCGTGAAGTAATAACGTCAAATGCGTTCAAAGAGGTTCTCTATTGCGGCACGGGAGACACATCGACGACATGAAGGAAAGTTTAATGGTTCTGACTCATCCTAGTTGTATGTTAACAGAAGATGTGGAAGACTAGAAATGAAAAATACGCTTGTAGACCTTCCAAGAAAATATGAGTCCTCTAATCTTGATAATCGTATAATAAGCATTAAATATGGTACTGATCTATATAAATCTTACAATTCTTGAAGAGAGCATAGTGTCTTTCCATGATTTACTCCCAAGACTTCAAAGTGTTACCATTAACCTTTAAGGTAAACTATGCTCACAACTCTATCCCACAAATGACATTTGAAATTGATATTTGAAATGGAAACATTCAAACTTTATGCTCATAAGAGCTAGTTATCGTTAGCTCTGAAACATGATGGAGAATATCAATGGAAATAACAATAATTTACGAATATGGCACTACAGAATCCGACGCTCTCCACAATGTGGTTGATTTACTCGTTGTTGGAATGACGCAGAATTAAGATCCAGTTTGAATGGCTCCTGAAAAAAATATCTAGTATCTGTTTCAGAGTGAGTGCGTGGCTTTACAAGACATTTGCTCATCAGATCAGTTGTCTTTGGCATGCATTTTAGTTCTTGTCTAATACATTGTCAATAATCTAGCTCTGACAGCTTCTCTCGCCTTTCTCTTCTTGTAGGCTTCCATTTGAAATCCGTTAATCATAGTAATTCCCATTCAGCTAAAGGTTATCCAGCTTAAAGCCGATCTATTCATAATATGGTAATGATCCTCTTTATACGTCGGAAGATATATTCAAATAAAATGATCTTCCTACAGCTACTATGTCATTGCTCTCTCAAAATGTGAATGATATGCGAATTAGAGAAGGCCGTAGTCGAAGGTGTTAAACGGTCTTTATAGGTAGATATGTCAAATGGTAACCAGCTTCTCAGTTGGTAGGAAAGCATAAGAAATAGTTACATATTCAAGCCATGTTGTGTGCCTTTTAGTGAACTTATGACTTTAAACTTTTCATACTAATAAATATTCGGGAATTTCCTTATCATATGTATATCCGTATTTCCACAATTTTTTATTCGTGATCCATCTTCTTTCTTGTATTACTCTCACTTACTTCGAAATTGGATAATTGGTCCTGAAAACCTCCAAATCAATGAAAGAGCATGTTTTGCTCTACAATCATTGACTGATCATTATGATAAAGATACAACACTAAGAATTTGTTAGATAGAAATTTATTATTAAAGGTGGTTGATAGAATTTGGTTTGACAAGAAAAAACTAACAGAATTCACCCTACGATTTTAATGGAACTTTGAAGGCTGAAAGGATACCTTAACTGAGAAGTAAGTACTTCCTGTTTGTGGTTCAATACTACCTAATTTTAAGAGAAAGATGAGATAATCTATGGCTGTGAAAACCTAATGACAGCACGTTCCATATATCCCAATTTTTTAAGTAAACTTTTGGTGTTAAACAATCAGTTATATTGCCTACAATAATGCCAATGGTATCCTTCAAAATTTAAATGACTTTTGAAAATTTGTAAATGTCTCTGAAACTATAACCGATATTAAAAAGATTGGCTAATATAATATGCAAAATGATATACGATCTTAATGATGGCTTCACCAAAAAAATTAATAATTTGGCACTAATTCATATACCTCATGATTTTATTTTTGTCTTTTCAGACATCTGCTCAAGTTATCCAAAACATATAGCGAATTACAAGCCTCAGCACTGCTATTATTATCAGTTTCAAGATGTGTTAAATTTAACGCGCATCTAACAAAGATGCCTTAAATAAATACACCAATTGTGTGCAGAGAATATAAAAACTGAAACAAGAAATAGTCTAGTAGTAAAACCATCCCTAAAGTTTGTAACTAAAGCTAACGTGATCCGTACAACTTGAGAAGTTTGGAAAGTAGAACAAACGCTTCTTAACTTACTTCGTAACAAAGCACCAGTAGTAAGTTTAAAAAAACTCGGAGCGTAGCAAAGTCACTCACAACAACAATGTTGGGCAACGTTATAGTCTGAAACGTCTAGGACCAGACTGATTGGTTCGGAGGTCAAATAGCTGCGGGAAATGCTGGAAACGGTATTCCGTGACGTTTAAATTTCGCAGCGAATTGATGCCGCAGGAAGAACTGTTTGTTCGTGGAAAACGGCCAGAGCAGAGAGGGAACTGTCAGTTTGGGAGAAGAAATACAGAACGACGCGTTGCTCCGTCTAGATAACGCGTCATTGTTTATTTTCACCAGTTGCTCGCTGCCACAAAGAGCTCGACTTTATTAAATCCGGAAGAATACAGGCTTGACAGAGAACAGCGTGCAATTAATTGAACCTAACTCGTTCGAATGAGAAAGTTTCATGCCCCATTTGTTGTGCCTTTCATATTGTCTTTAATATGGTGAGGCTTATAGCCTTTAATTCAACGGTATGCGTTCTCCAGAATAGAATGTAACAGGAGTTGAAATGCCTTGTAGTGAAGAGAATGTAAAATTAATGAATGATTCATGCTGCGAATCATATTATTTAATACGGCAATTTAAATTACTAAATAAATGATTTAACTAAGAATGTGGAAAATCGAGTTTCACATAAATATATTTGTTAATATATGATAATTTACGAAATTAAGCGGGTTTGATACAATTTTACTCCAGAGAGATATAGGATTAAAAGTGAATACGATGTCTTAGAATCCGCAAAGTCCAAATTCGCGACGCCGAAGATTTTGAAAATCAATAATTTGTAGGAATATTATATGGATAAAATTGAAACTTTAATCGTGAATGTCTATCTATGATACTGCAAATAATATACAATACATCCTTACAATTTTATTTACCTGCTGCTATTGACAAATCCGAGAAGAATTTACAAATACAGCTTGAACTAGAATCAAGTGAATGAACTCATATCTTGCATGTGTTGTATGCATTTGAATTTTCCTTTAAAGCATACCTTTCAAGTATGTGAAAGTCATATACGAGCCTATCAACATTATGTTTTTAAAGAGAATTATTATATTAACGAAAAAGGTAATGAAAACTAAATATATTTCTGATAAATTGCGTTATTATTCATTTTCAGTTTAACGTCCTATAGCTTTTTTAATAGAGAAAGAAATATTGGAAATATTTTATAAATTCAGAAAACTCAAATGAAGAAAATCAACTAGATCAAAAATATCAGTCAATTGTCACTGGGTTACATCGCCCTTTCGACTGCTTCGATTCGTCTTGATGTCAACTAATGTTTGGTAATCCTTTGGCATGGAACCATTCCAAATTCCTTGGAGATGAGTGCGCGATTATGGAAAGGTTTTAATCGGCGACAAATCTGGACTACTAAAAGTCCCATTTAATCATCTTGTTGAAAGATGCAGTCGATATTATTTAAACGCATTTGTTCAATTTGGGGTCTTAAGTTGTTTTGAAGCACATTAATGTAGTTATCAGTATTCATACCTTCCACAAAGTGTAAGTTTCCCATTTCACTAGCCGACATGCATCCGCAAATCATAGCAGAAGCCGCACATTTTGCTTTCTTTTTTGACAATGTGACATTTCTGAAATGTGTTTTCTCTAGTTTTTATGACACGACTTTTACTATCACCAACGCATACTTCAAATCTGGCTTCATTACTCCAGATAATGGTTTGGAGGCCATGATTTGTGTTCCTTTGCCCACGCTAGTGTATCTTTCGTTATCAGTAAAGGCTTTTCTTTTGCCTATAAAATATAGAATTAATAATGAACGAAGAACAACAACAATTAAACACCTTGTAAGTTTTATATTTCATTTATAACTAGCACGTCGATTTTTCTTGATAATCCCTTTTATAGCTCTCAAGTTTCTATTTACATATGTTGACCCACAGATCCAGTTGAATTGTACAGTTTAATAAGATTTCAGACTGTATATCTCTCTCGGCGATTTGAGAAGCATTTTAGCCTTTTAAATGCAAGTGAAGGATCACTTTTCTTATTTCGTCAGACACAGCTTTACCACGAGCCATTTTTTAGTTGATAACAATTACATCAATGCACGAAAATTAATTAAAACGTCAAAAACGGTTTCTGACAACGTCAATTGTTATCATTTGTTTCACAATGTTTATCTATATTTTATCGAAGCAGATAAACCGACCATTTAACGCAATTTGTCATCATCATGTATGTTCACTGAATCCTGAATCATTTTACAAAGAAAAGAAAATTCTAAATAAAAATCCTTGAAAATACCTACGTCTTTCCCTAAACATTCAATGGGACCAGAAATAATATATTTCAAACAAAATTTTAATCTACCATGAAATAAATTCAGAAATATCAAGTATTAGGTGGTTGGTCTTGGGCCAACTTCACTGAGACAGGGCTCATATAACGATTATATCATATTGATATAATTACAGATTCAATGTTGCATGCTAAATCTCTTTAGCTGTTACCTGTTATTTCCTTAAAAAATATGACTAAAATTAAATACAAAAATTAATTTCATGAAAACACAAACAAAATAGAACCGCTTTGGGAGCAAAGTTGTTCTTAGAGGCACCTTGCTGTTCAATTTAATTTATCGTTAAGAAAGGCTTTATTACTTAACTATGCTCACAAAACTTATTTAGAACAAAACTTTACATCCTGAAAATTGGCATATTTGGCTCAAGTCGATTAATACTTAATTAATTACTTAATACTAACTTTCACAACTTGTAGCTTAATGTTATTGTTGTTTAAATTCGATTTCTTGTCTTTTGAGTTCTCAATGCTGCAAGAACTTATATTACAATATTATAAGTACAATAGCGGCTCACAATTTATAACTCTCACAAATTAGAATGTTGCGAAAACTAGAACCTGAAATTTTAATGCATTGAAGTTCCAAAATTAGAACGTTAGATTCTAATTCTCCAACAATATTTAATATGCGCACAGATATTTTGCAAAAGTATGAGCGAGTGAAATTCGATATGCCAAATAAACGAAACGAAAACATAGTTTATCTTTGGAAATTGAAGTAAAGATATTAAAAATGCTCGATGAGGGTGTTCAAGGGAATTGTGTAGCCGTATATTTCAATACAACAAAGTCGGCGATCAGCTAGATAAATTCTAAAAGGGATGTTGCAGTAAATGCTGTTTGCAACACTTATCTGGTGTTAAAAGCTAAATCTTTACATAGCGCTAAATCTCTCAAAATGGAAGTTCGTTCTTATTAGTGAGGAAAAGAAATCTTATTCTTTTCTTAGAATTTTTAATACTCCTATATTTTTCCTTCGACAAATCATTCAAATTTCTGAGGAGAATAATTTGCTTCCGAACATCATTTTACTTCTTGATAACTGCTCTGACCAGTCTATAATCGAGGAACTTCAGAGTGCCCTTGGAAACGTAGTTGCATATTTTTTTGTACCAAATGTGACAGCAGCTGTGCAACCAATGGATGAAAATCTCATTATGACTTATTACCTATTGGGATGAGTTACCACAAACCGTACTAAAGAATTCTGTGTTTAAATTCTTAAACTGGAACCCTAATCAGTACGATAGCGACAATAATTTGCCATTAGCAAAATTACTTTAAAAAGATCAAGCATGGAATGAAGTTCTCGAAAGGAACTTACGTCTTTTTGAAAAAATTAAACAATTAAATTAAAAACTTCAACTAACAATCATGGTGCAGATATCGCAAAAGTAAAAATGAAAGAAGCTTTAAATGAAAAATTTTACACACGATCTGTGGAAATAACAACACAAGCTGTATTAGCAAATGCTTCCCAAACCTGTGCTACAGCTGACCAAATACTGTCAATACCATGCTTAAATTTAATCATTCAATAGAAAGGCCAGAATAATATGCATAATAATATGAATAATAGGACACATTTGGAGAAGAATTTTTGCGTTTTGACAGTGGTCATGAAGAACAGCAAATTCGAATTTTCTCCGCCCGTGAGAATTTAGAATATATCAATCGCTGTGAGCATTTATATGCCGATAGTACGTTCAGTGCAGTACCGTAATGTCACTGCAAATGAAGAAGATACATCGCTAATTTTCAGCACTAAAAAAATTTACAACCTGGACTGCAACCATTATCAATAGATTTTGAACAAGCTCCAATGAATGCTTTGCAGCAGCAATTTCCAAATGCAAAAAATTCGCTTTACTCAATGTCTTTGGTCACAGATTCAAAATCATGGCTTACAAAGTAGATGTTCGGCAGATTCAACTTTCGCGCTACAACTGAGAAAGGTATCTGCTCTTACTTTTGGTCGGGAAAAACATGTAGGAAATGAAGAATTTTTGCTACCTATCATCAATTAAGCTGAGTAGATAGAAAAAATACGTAGTATAGGTATATTCGCAAAGAATTTTATATTCAATACAAAATTTGCCGCGTACCTACCAACAACCAACACCACCTGGCCTGACGTAGAGATAGCAGTAATTATTTAAAAAATATCACTGTATTAGAAGGAACGCCACCTATAAAGCATATCTTGCAAGCTTGAAGAAGCCACGCGGTATTTGTTTGACAGCCATCAATAGTTAACGTTTACAGTGAATTTGTGAAAATGATGAAAATAGGTCATCGTTATGTGACACAAAACTTACATTTGCAAGGCCTCAGCCCAACCAATATAAAAGCTGAACTAGATTCTACTCTGGGTGAGTCTGCTGCTTCGTTTACAACAGTAAAATACTAGCTAGCAGAGTTTAAACAAGGCCGTACGAGCTGCAAAGACGAGCATCGCAGTTGTGGAGAAAATCTACAAAGCGGTACTAGATGATCGGCGACTGAAAGTACGCGGGCTATCAGGCATAGTAAGCATTTCAAAAAGTTTGTGTGTGTTTGCTCACAATTGAGCAAAAACAGTGTCGTGAAGATATTTCAATTGAGTGTTTAACGAAGTTTTACAACACCAAGGCAGAGTTTTTGCGCCGTTTCTTAACCATGGATAAAGCATGGGTTCATCACTTCATACCCGAGACAAAAAAAAATCTAAACGATGGACTGAAATGGGAAAACCGCCTCCTAAGAAGGCGAAAACCGTTCCATTTGCAAGCAAGGTCACGGCGTCGGTTTTTTGGAATGCGCGTGAGACAATTTTTATTGACCATCTTGCAAAAGGCTATCTATCAACGGCAAGTATTATGCGAACTTATTACAACGTTTGAGCAAAGATATCAACCAAAAACGGCTGCATTTGGCTAAGAAGAAGGTGGTGTTTTATGAAGGCTAATGCACCAGCTACGTTATGCACCCTATTCGCCAGATTTGGTCCCCTCGCATTATTTCCTGTTCCCACACTTAAAGAAATGGCTCAGTGGTCAAAGATTCAATGGCTATTTTGAGGAGCAAAACAGTTCTTATTGTAAAAAGGATATCGAGCATATTGAACATCGCTTGGAAAAATGTATAGAGCTGAGAGGAGATTATGGGCCGGGCATTTCGGGAACCACCCTCGTATACTACTCACTTATCATACCTTTATATGGTAAGCTAAAACCTAAATACAATTTTTAGTATCAATCCAATTATACAATTTTAATGCTGGGGGCGACTTGCTTTCTAGAGCTCTGTGAATGTGAAATTATTACAGTATAAATAATATCTGAGTAATTTAGATTTCCCTGAAGAAGTCGACTAAGGCCTCAGGTTCACAATACGGATGATGTATCATACACCACACTATTTCAAACTTCGATGTATAATAATTATTTTAGGTAAACCAAACTGAAGGAAGCAACGAAACCCTACAAACCCTTCTGTACATATACACGTATAAAATTTAATAACCCTCCTAGGAACGCCTTTATTTACTTTAGACGAAAGCATGTCTATTGCGAGGCATAATACACATCGCTTATGTTGTGCTTAGTTCCGTAAATAATTAACAGACGGGATTTAGCCATTCTACCTACAGCGATATTATAACAATAATCCTGTTGCAATATGCTTCCCATCGTCATTGCCGTTTAGATAGTGGAAAGTAGCGATCCAGTCTGTGTAATTTCACATTTACTATTGGCGTAAGTTAGCAGAAGATTCTTGTGCACTTTAAGGGAATAAGAATAACTAGCAAAATTTGCATTAAGAAACGATATGAAGCAGAGTGGGTTTCTACAAGACACATGATAAGATCTGTCTAAGATTCCGCGGGCCGCAGTTATTTCCGACAACGGAAATGTTATCCCTTACATTATGCGATTTCAACAGCACAAAATTTTATAAATATCTATAAAATATGCTGAACATCTTTTATGTAACATTCACGAATGACGGAATACGGATTAAAATATATTTGCTAGAGGTATGGTAAAAACAGGAACGCGTAAATGCATCTAGGAAGGTAAAATTCGAAAGCAGCATATTTCTTAATGCCACATTGTAAACGCAGAACATAACTTTGTAAGTTTAAAAAGCTTTGCTCACTCAAGGCGTATTCTGCCTGGTAAAATGATCGCATTACGTTAGCCGGAAACACAGCAGATGTTTTTTAATCCATCAATGTTAATAACACAAAATGTTACGTGAGATAAAGCAAACCCCTTTTAGTTCTCTTCTTCTTTTATTTTTCAGGGTGCAAATTGCAAAGTTGTGTATATACATATATACACGGACGTATTAACAGAGACATTGTGAAGTTGTCAACTGATGCTGAGCTCTCTGCATGCTTTTAGTATTCATAAAGCACGATAATTAAGATTTAGCGCCAAAGTTTATCAAAGTCATATGCCTCTGTTAATATACATGCATGCGGCGCTGATGTCTGTCCTCTTGTCTCGTTGTATGCTCACTCGTTATGCTTGCCCGCCTACCCTAAATCCTACCTACAGGGCAACGACGAAAATTACACAGTACATTGAGTGGTAGGTACGTGGTCAACACACGTCATTAACAAAGCGTAATTCTATTGCAAGTAACCATAGTGTGGTACACACCACATGTAATGACAGATTTAGTATCAAATTTAGATATGTTTTGTATTTTACTGAGCAATAGACGTTCGGTTATTTTTCAGCTTATGTCTTTTAAATGGTGATTAACCATAACCTGATAGCTGAAGCTAGGTATTTAATCTCAAACAGCGTTTTGCGATATTTCCTCGCTGAAATAGTTATGCTTGTTAGGGTGGAGTCACGCAAAGCATCGCCTAGTAATTTATATCGGTTAATATTGCAATAATACTTTATGTACTTATACCAATAAAAGGGTTGATTTATCTAAAGAGTGGGATTTATCACGACTAAACGATAAATCAAACCAGACCACAGGAATGGTCGACAAAAATCTTTTTTGAGTATTAATTTTAACTTATGTATGTTTTATCATTTATTTATCATATTTTTCAGTTACAGACATTAACAATTGTCATAAACAAAATATAGATACAAATATAAATATATAACAGGGTCTCCACGGCCAAGTGGGACATAGGGAAATACATACAATCGGTTTTCGGTGAATATTATCTCCCTAATACTACTTCCGCCAAATTTAAATGCCATATATTATAACTGGGCTAACAATAAACATTTCCTCAACCATAGTACAAAGATAGTCGTTTTAATAAAGCCAGAAAATTATTTTTAAATCTATTGCACATGAATTACTAATAAGACTGTTAACATGTCACAGGACTGCAAGCGGCCATGGCGTAGAAGTTGACACAACGGCTTAACAACGCAATGCGCGAATTGTTTAGGGTTCGAATCCCGACCGATGAATTTTGATTTTTTTTTTATTTTTAATTGAAAAGCGATCATTTTTGTTATTGTAAAAATCATCGTTGTTGAAGATAAAAAAATAAAAAACAAAATTGATCTGTAGAGATTTGTACCCTAAACAATCCGTGCATTGCGTTATTAAGCCGTTGTGTAAACCCTTGCGCCACGCCCCCTTGTAGTCCTATCATATATTAACAGCCTTATTAGAAATTTACATGCAATAGATTTAAAAATAATAATTTTCTGGCTTTATTAAAATACCTTTCTTTGTACTATGGTTATGGAAATGTGCATCGTTAGCGCAGTTATAATATGTGGCATTTAAATTTGGCGGAAGTAGTATTAGGGAGATAATATT
>ML219665.1:0-36804 GCA_004785975.1 Popillia japonica
AGGTCTTCTGTTTGTCGTTCTGTAATTATTTGGTAATAGAGTGTTTCCGCTTATTAGGTGTTAACGTTCGTGAAATATATGCAACGGATGTGAGAAGAAATTAGCATGTAGACATATGTAATACGGCGTCTAAGCTTTCATCACTTACATCGACGCATAGCTCAGTTTCCGAGAAAATGACGTAATATACAGGATTTTATTTAAGTGTATGATTCTCTCGCGGGGAAAATATATATTTAAGATTTGTGGATCGCTAGAACAATTTCTTTTTTTTTTTAGTTTTGGTTACATTGCCAGCAGTAATTGAATATACCACAATAATAATGTTTAGGTTTTAAGTTTGCTAAATTCGAGAGAATTTTTTTAACAGTTAGGGTGTGTGAGAAAGCTGCAAAACTTCATTGCAGATACGAGCGAGCTTGGCAGTTTTTAAATCACTAAATGAAGAGCTCCAAGGAAATGTATTATCGCACGCTTTAATCTGTAGACGTTAATGACGGTTTAGCGTCTTAGAAAATGAGGCTAACCTAGTGATTACGTTAATAGGTAATGGGTAAATATAAAACGGTTATAACTAATCTAATACAAGATTAACAGATAATGCATAGGAGAAGACTAAGTATCAATGCAAGCAAGACAGTAGTTGTTCTGTTTATCAGAAGAAAGAAATATTCTTTGGACACACCATTCCTTAAAGAAAAACTAACTTGGTATTAGTATTTGGGAGTAATTCTTGACTAAACGGCTTCACAGATATGCCTGTACATGACTGCTGGCTCCATATGTACTTTATAACTGCAATAAGGTTTCAGCATATAGAGAAGTCGATTCTAACATTAGAGGATATTAACATCATGACTCTAATGTAATCTTTTTCTTCTTTAGGGATTTAAGGGGGAAAGGGATGTGGGCTGGTAGTAGTAAGGGTAATACTGGAACTGAATAAGCACAATAGATGGCTAGGTTACTGTCAAGAGAGTAGGGGAACATAGAACAAATAGGTTGTGAAAATCTATGCTTAACTAGTGACTAAGACCAGGCCACTGAACCCTTTTCATAAGAACTTGTATTTCTTTGACGTTGCAAATTTAAAACATTACACCAGTAACAGCAACAGAAGCTAATAGTATCAGTCGTCACTAATCTTTTAATGTACCTACCAGCATAATCAACCAAATGTCAAGACAAAGCTATTCTACAAAATAACGTCAATAGGTGGAAGACTTCAACGCAATACTAGTATATTTAGAAGATCTGAATTTGTAAAAATTCCAAAGGAAGCACAATTTCTTTCAAAATTGTTTTGGCATATGAGGCCATTCATTCTAGTAAACCTTCCAAACCAAATCTATTACTGGATTATATTTCCCTCATAGTATCTCAATGATTTTTGCGGTTTTTTACATAATTGTTTGCACATCTGTGCCACAAAAAACATCGGATACACCTTCAAAGTTTCCTTATATCATTGCCACAAACAAACGTTATTCACTTTTTCAAAGATAAGAGAATATGGTTGGTGAAGATCAAATATAGAACAGGACGATCCTTGAATCCTTGAAGCACACAAGATGCGTTTGAGTTATTGGTCCTATTGGAATCTTGCTATTGTGTATTCGTAAGATATATTTTGCGGACATGTATATTCCACATCCACATAATTTTTTTTTAATCTCGCCGTTATGTAACTGTGTACCTTCAATTCATGTAAATCTTAGCTGTGAAATTTCCATAATGCAATCCAGTTCCTTACTTTATATGTCTAAACAATTAACCTTGCGCTGTACTTCGTCATCCAAAAGAATTAATTATGTATAATTCCATTACGTTTCTTACCACCATTATATAGTAGAATCTTAATTTAAAGCCGTTCTAACTGAACCGCTAACTGATTAATATGACGTTTTTATGGGACCGGATTTGAATAATAAATGTATACCCAAGTTGGTTTCCTAACGTGAAAGTATCCTTTTTTCTTGCAGCCCTAATTACGTTGACCTAGAGACTAAAACAGTAGTAATTAGCTGGACTTATACGTACACAGAATGTTCGTTGGTCATATGTTGCATGTTAAGTCTGCACTTTATGTGTATGTACCCTGCTTACTAATTGAATGCAAACTTTACGAGTATAATGGTATATTATTGTTTTGCGGTTGTAATTAAGGACCATTACTGAATGAAAGCATTTAAATTGATAGGTGAAATAATTAACTCGAATAATATTAAGGTTTGATAAAGGAGACATTATGGTTTCAGAACTATCTATAGTTTCATCTGTAAGTTGTAATATATTTCAAGTTATATTGTAAATAAAATGTTATAGCTTACGAGATCCTACAAAAATTTGGAATATATTTTGAATATATATGTACTGAATTTTAACCAATGAATTATACAACTGATAACGATGTAATCTCGGGCTACTCTACATAAAAATAACCTCCGGATTGAGAGTACCTACATATTCCTCTGTCAGTGATGATGAACAATCGTAAAACCTATTACGTAACTTATTATTAAACAAACTCACGCTTCTACATAATTGTATCGTTTAGTATATGCCGGAAATAACTTGACATTGTAAGATAACTAACAGCAACTTTCATTATCTGATAATCTTAAAAGCTGCCAAGCCATGTGGTTGATTGTTTTATTAGCCAACACTTACAAAAAAGACTTTCACTATTACAGAATCTGTACCTACAGTTAATAACATTCTCCTTTTCTTTTGCGCTTATTTGCATCAACATGCATTGCAGACAACAATACAGATTGCAGACAAATATTGAATATATTTTATTTCATCGCTATTTCTGAATTAGTTTGAGTATAACTTATTATTTACTTTATAAAGCTTGAAATATTAATATTTAATGATCAATTAACGCCAAGAAATATATTACGTACTTGCATAAACCCACAATGTATATTATTAAAAGAGACCGATATGAAAATTGCCAACAGGTAAGTCATAATTTATCGCCATAGCAATACTTGTTGCTCTTTTTACTTTAAGCAAGTACTGCATGATAAAAAGAGAACGACTTTGAAAAAGCTGTAATTGTCGATTATATTATTTCACATTACATAATTAGGTGAATTAGTTACGCATGTTTTATTTACAAGAATGAAAACGTTCATTGAATTAATATAACAAGGATGCAGGATATTGAACGACAAGTACATTAATTAATGTAACTTAATTTACAGGGCATTCAGATCTTATGTATTATGCATTCTATTCTTACATTTATTAATGATATGAAGCTGAATTTATGATAAATTGTTGAAATTAGTGACGTTTACGATCTTGATCTTGATTTAGATCTTTGTGTAGCTAAAATTATTTGAGTTATCGGATTTAAATATATGTATATATCGGTGTAACATTCATATATCCATTTTTTGGTAGCCAGTAGCGAGTCAGCTGCTAAAAATGTAATACAATGGGTACACGAGAAATGCATGATGCTCTTAAAGTTACACTGCTAGACGGAAATAGTGCCACCGTTATGATGATGTAATTAAAATCATGAAGTGCCTATGCAACGATGTAATTATGTTATAACATGTGTTTACATATGCATTTGTGCTACAGTCGCTTTTGCAGTGTTAGAAGAGGTGTAGTTTCTTGAATAACAGATTTACACAACAGTTATTTCAACTCCTTACATATGTGTTTAATATCTTTTGGAATTTTACGTAATAACTGGCATTGGATATTATCCTTAGTTATTAAAGATAAATTTTTGACAACTATACAAATATTTTAGTGGTTGGTGAGGGATTGATGGAAAAATTGCCCCAATTAGTGATAGAAAGAAGTTACAGCACCTCTACTGTAGATGGTAACATTCGTAATTCGGAAGAAGTAACAAAAAACAGTTTGAAGAGTAAGATTGGCATCGAGGCTGAACTTAAAGTCTTCTTTGTAGTAGTTTGTCTTATCTTGTTACTCTATTTTCTAAATTGTTTTAGTAATTGTAGAGAATTTCTCACTAAGCGCACAATCTTAAACATTCTGTAACTGTTGTGGCATCAATTAAGTAGCCTCTACGTATCTCACATGTTATATGGCTATTTAATGTCTTCAGTTTAATTCTCCGTTCTATCATCATAATTTCTCCCAAATCATACCGTTGGAAAATTAAGAGCCTTATCCATGTTGATTCTGTCAACAGGCTACTTGCAGTTTAATTAATTTCTTTTGTTTTATTATGGCAACTTGTATATTCTGCAGTATGAATTACGGTAGACTATTCGGTAGATTGGAAATACATAGGTCACTTTAATGCCAGTATATCGCGTAACCAATTTTTGTTTATTGCCAATTTCCGCGAGATTAGAATGCAATTTGATGTAAACACTAACCAATTGCTGACAACTCAAATGAGTTTGTGCGGTCAAACCTGTTGGAATAATTGTTGAAAACAGCAGACTTTGTCCTGCCGAACTAACACATTACGCTACTACCCAAACGCTTTATTTTAAAGATGTCATAAATGGTGCAGAAGGCTGTTTTATTTTGCTAATCATATTACCTTCGGATTTGTTCTACATTTTGTGTATTTTTGGACCTTTTGCAGTGCAGCATGGTATAGTCTTCTCTTCTTTTAATCTTTCTAATAGACAAACTTCCTAATAGACAGAAAAACAAACTTGGAAACAAATTAATTCCGAAAGTTCTTTTCTCTTTATAAGCATTGCTTTCAAACAACAAATGATGTCAATTATAGTAGTTGATCTTTATTGTGCGTCTAATGTTGAATTAGACATGCAAAGCTTTAGATTTACTCATATGTATTGTTTTGTAAAAATAAGGGCCGTACAGGTTACGTAACCTCTCCTCACTGCTATCTACATATAGTACCCTTCTAGTCCTATGTTCTTAACGAATTCCAGGATTAGTTTGGCTGACTAGCCTTTAATTTGTTCAGACTTTAGAGTCGTCTGGCCTAGACACCTTTATATAATTATAATTTAGAGGACAGTAAGCAGGCCCATGAGAGTCCTTAGGTCTGATTTTCATAGATCAAGAAATTCTTTATTACTCTTTGAAGAGCAGTTGATAAATTTCTTCGCATGTGTTTGTCCGGATAATTTGCTCCAGAGAGATGCCATTTCTTTTGCTTCCCAGTCTTTAGCTTCTTTCTTCTCATATGTAAGCCTACTATAAAATGTGGCAGTTTTTCAGGAAAACTACTTTAGGCATTACTCAACTAGTCAGAATCCGAACCATTGATTTCTACAGCTATCTCACTTTGTCCGCGTACGGACGGACGCATCCAAGCAATTAATATTCTGATTATACATTCTGTTCTATATAAATTTCATAATTGAAACCGTACACCTAAAACAGTGAAATCTCTTCAACTTTTTGTGAGATTTTATAATGTGCATCTCACAAAAACGTTTCCAGGATATATTGATGCATTACTTTTTTCAGACAACTGTATTGATAAACGAAAGTGTAAAGAAATTGCTTTGGCAATTTCAACAGCCTGCGCTGTCTAAAAGTTTTAATAGTTTCAAAGATTGCTGGTTGATGATCATTGGTAAGGTTGCTCTTTACAGAATCCTTGCTGTAATCAAACTATTTTTATTGCACTAATTAAAGCAACCTTATTTGATAAATTTTCATGAGATTATGAGGGATTCCAGAACAAATTTGTACACATTTGTTCGTTTAAAATATATTCTTAGTCTTAAGTCTTACTAGGAGGCATCAATTTTGCACGTTGCTGCACAAACTCTGCACACGTGTATTATAATAAAAACGATTAACATTTTCGAAATGACAATATAAAGAAAGACCCCGGCTATCGGTAACATGCATCGTATACAGTAAAAAGCAACATCGGATCCTGGAGTGCATTGTTTTGTTTCTGCTGTGCACTAATATATGGCTACGCGTTCTCACGGTCGGCGACTTGCGGCTCTAAAGTAAAACCACCAGGCTTTACACCGCACGAGTCTTCTTGCAATCACAACACACAACCTTAACCCGAATACACATACGTACGTACAACATACATGATTTTTTAGCTAACTACTAGTAACTTAGTTGCAAGTTACCGATGATCATTGCTTATGTAGGCATCACATTCAAATCAAAAAACAAACAACTATACTACTTACAGCGAAATATTATCAGCCTGCAATTCGGGATAGTTTCGTAAGTGTTGTCAATATGTGGCACAGACATTATCTCAACCAGTGGGACATTTTGGACAATGCTTTCATTTTGTTTAAATATAGCGTGCACCAAAATTTTAGCTAATTGATGTGATGCATGTGACTTTGATGTTACGATGCCCTGTACTGCAGTATGGTATACCTCGCCAGTAATATTTTGCATCTTGTCAACCGTCTATTTGAATACCAATAGACAAAGTGATACATAGAAATGAGAAGTTACTCTTACTCCTAATATCTGGTGTCACCACCTTTGGCCGTGATAAATTCGTGATTAATGGTGTTCTACTTCCACTATGTACTTAGTATTACCAGAATTCCTTTTATGCTTAAGTTGCTTCAGGTAATCTCAAACAGTTTCAGTAGCATTGCGATCAGAACTTTGTAGCGGCCACATCAAAATTTGAATATGATTTCTATCCGCCGATTCATTTATGTGATGTTTTACGATTCAAGCATTGTGCTTCGGCTCGTAGGTGTTACAGAAATCAAAATTTAGAAGCTTTCCAGCAGGCATTGCGTTTTTTTATCAACATATTTAAATATTGTTCCACGCCAGGACGTCTCTATATTCTATATTCTAACTAAGAGATCAGCTTCTTCTCTTGTGCTTTATAGTGAGTTTTAAGTATTGTGGATCAATGCATCCTCCTTCTTGCCAAGTGTCTTTGACTCTCAAATTTGGACTCATTCGTCCCTTCCACAGTCATCAGCTTTCCATTTGTGCAAATTCCTAAAAGGACGTTGTCTTCAAGGAACGTATCCTCCAAGTCTTTTTCAAATTTAAGTAGTGTTTACGTACTGTAGATGGATGTGCCACCACGCCCGTGGTTGGTCGGAGTCTTTCAACTAATTTCATTGAGAATTAAGTACGACGTCTACAGGCGCAAATAAATGTGGCCCCTCCCCGTTGACGTGTTTACCTCTTCTTAATAAATAAAAAATGAATAATATAGAATGATCAATCTAGTACGTAACGTTGGTATTAATAACCAACCCTCTATTCTATCTATGTACAGTAAAATATTACTATTTAATTCTAACCTCCATCAACAGCGAGATTTATGCCAGGAACTTCTATCTTCTATACAGCCTTTTAAGATCTGCCAATAAAAACTTTTTCTAGGAAGCCGTTCTACAAAAACTGCTCAAAGAAGTAAATTAGCCTTAAAGAACGACAATAGAATTTCAAGTCGTACAATATTTAAAATTTGTTGACAGTTGAGTCTGTTAGAAGGATCAAATCAGCATCATACACCAGACAACTTACCTTTCTGCCATCAATACACCTTCTGGAAGAAACGTTAGATATCATTTATAAACAAAATGAAGAACAAGGACATTATTGAATCGCCTTCCAATATTCACTCACCGCCCTCTGTTCAATTACCAATTCGATGAATATACCATAAAGTTTTCTATTTGCGAATCTAATATGATTATAGGTGAGCGTGAACATGTCCTCCAAACAATTCCTGTTTGCTTCTACCGCAGTATATCTGCACTTTTCATAAATATTATTAGGCAATGTTTTACATATAATTTTGGTGAAGATTATCTGGTCATGATTAATCAATGATATGCCTTTATAGTTACTGGTTTTATGAGCATACCTCTTTCTCAAGGTATATATCATCTTCTCTCCCCACATTAAGTTGGCGATTCTACATGCTTTAGGATTAGATTGAATACATGTAAATTACACGACTTCCAATACGAGTTTAGGCTTTTATGAAATTAGTGATTTACCCAAGCATTGTGCGCAAAAGACACGATCGAAATTATACAATTTCTTTGGTAGAATCTTAGTAGCATCATTTTAGTCTCTTCTTCCATAGGTTGTTGGGGTTTCCGAGAATTCAAGAGGGTGATGACGCTGGTTAATTTCTGATCTTTTCGTTTTTGGTAGGAACATGCGCTTCTACATATTTAACAATTATGTGTATTGGGTTTGGTTGTATGACAGTTACAGCCTTATTTATGGACAAATTTATTCAGTTTCTGCAATTTATAAGAAGCTGCTACTTATCTTTCCGCTTAGTTAGAACTCTCATCAAGTGGTAGATTTCTATTAGCAAAGTCCTTAGTTTGGCAAAAATCAAGCTACTATCTCAATCTGATTTTGCAAGTAACCACATGGCTGCAATACCTTTTACGAGGGACAAGCTACAATTATTGAGAATAGAAAGATGGATACAAGTTTTTAGAATTCCTATCTTATATATGTTCAAAGTAGTTACCATTTACAATAATGCACTTAATCATTCTCTCCGTTCAACCAGCTGTCTTTAGGGATACTATCATAAAAACACTTAACGCCGATGTCAATCCCTTTTTCTGACTAAAAGCTTTTCTCTCTTAAATGTTTTTTGAGCACAAAATATAGCTCACATATCGCCAAATTCGGTGAGTAAGGAGGATGTTCTATAATTATGATTGTCTTTTCCATTAAATACTGAACGTTGTACGTAAGTAAGTAAGTTGTCTTTGCTGTATGTGACGACACATTATCATGATGTAAGATGATTCCCATGCACACAATTTTCAACATACCAGTTAGCGGTAACTGTCTTCTAATCTTATAATTTAATTGCGTTCACCAAACCTGTACTTCAAAAAAATACTGCCTACATAACTTTTTTCATTGCTCGTTGTTTTTTTCATCATCTTAGGCGTTTCAACATCTCCATGTACCCAGACTCGTTTTTGTTGGCGAGTGGAAACATCAAAAAACAGTATGTACGTTTCATCGCCAGTTACAATTTTAGAAATAATTGGAATGATCTCCAGTATTCAACATATAAGTTTGTTGGCAAATTCTAACACGTTCTGCTTTTTGTAAATCAGTCAGATGATGGGAGTACAAACCGAGTTGTAACCTTTTTCAAATGCAAGTGATCGTGCAATATTGATTTCACGAGGATCCAATCTTCAGATTGGACTCTATCATTGCATAGGCAATGAGGTTCTCCTCTTTCACCATATTCTTCACCACAGCAATGGTTTCGCGATTAACAGCAGTTAAAGGGAGCTGCTTTTCTGATGATGGTGCGAGATCACAAACCATAATCCGAAAGTTATTTCGTGATAATTCCATTTTTTCGATATCGGAAGCTTATCCTATGGGCCGAATTGCATAAATTAAACTGCAATTGACAAATAAAATAATGCACTATTTAGTAAATAACAATCTGTTGTGCATAGGTAACTAGATTTTTCAATTCTCAATAATTGTAGTTTATCCCTCGTACTACAATTACTACATAGAGTGATCTAGTATAGTAGCATAAGTTTTGGTGTCTTTATCACAATTTGTAACGTTACAGAATCTAATTATATTTATTTTAATTGAATGTACTTAAATCGGTTTTAATTTTTTACGTAGGTAGGCACACGGACAACATATGCCGCCCAAAACAGTTTTATTGGATAAATACTTGCCGGAAAAGACTTATATCTCCGACTGTTATAGGAGGATGCTTTCAAAGAATATCTAATTGATACCGTAATAAAACTTGGCCACTATTTAAATTACTTGATAAGCATCGTTCCTTCATTGAGACACCACTGAATTAAACAGTAAAACCATAATATTCATTTAAGTAGATTAAATTATATCAGTCAAATAAAAAGTTAATCGAATGGAATGCTTAAGCCGTATACTACTTAATCTCTGTATTCAACAAAACCGTATTAAATCACATTAAGAGACCTTAACGTAAATTTACACAATTCGAAATAGTCTCGATGAGTGCACCAGTCTTCCTAGAACTTATTATCCTGTGATGCTGCGTTGAAGGAATTACATTTCCCGCATACAAATTATAACCTTCCGCGAATAATACAAAAGCTCGAAGCGAACCAAAAAGAAAAGTTCTCTTGTGTACAAGGCAAAACGTTTAATGAATAGTCTAACGTCTCGTCTCAGCATCACCGTTTAAAAATTAAAAACGTATTAGTCTGTTATTATGTTTCCAGCAAAGTGCGCTCCGGGCTATTCCAAGCTTTCAAACCCTTCGACATACCTTCCTTCATCTTCCCTCGAGATAACATCACTGGTTAGTGCCTCTATCCTCTTTGTCGGGCTTTCGTCACGTTCGAAGCGGTTTCCAATATCATTAAATTTATCTGCGAAAACGTTAAATTACACACGTGTGACGTTTGCTATTAATGTCGATCCACCTTTTCATTTAGCACTTTTATTTTCACATAGAACTGCGTTTTGTTTAATTGGCGAAGGTGTTGTTTGAAATATTATTAGCTTGAGACACGCTCGAGTAGCTTTTATAAAGCGATAGAGCAGAAATACTGTGCATGTACGAAAATTTTATAATCAGGGAGGTCTATTATAAACATTAAAGCAATTATCCTAGCTTGTTATCTTTAGTAGTTGCAGACGCTATTATAGGTAGAATACATAAGGTATAATAACATTGGAGTTAGAAACTATTCGCAAACATGTAAATAAAAATTAGTATCGGAGAATATTTTGAAACTCTACCGTACATATTAGAAGAAATATCTGAAAAATTGAGATAAATTAATGCTGTACAACTGCCTTCTCTTCTTTCATTATTGTGAATGTTATTCTAGATTGTTCTATATTTGTTCCACTAGAGTTTTGCAAATTGATATTAAAGATTTGCCAGATATGTACAACCAACCTAAAAAAACTGAAACACGTTCAAATTTCGATATATTTCACACAACTGGAATTGTCGTTTTCTCAATTATATTCTTAGAGCATGAAGCAAAAGAATAGAAAAATGTTTTGGTAGAATATAGAACAATTTGGCAAAACTAGTAATATTTTGAAATTGAAGAAAAAAGGAAGCAAAATTTTGTTTTCAACTTGTTTGAAGTAAAATTTTTGGAACAACTTTATTTCAATCGTCTTCTCTCTGAGGATTCTAGTTGATGAAACAATTCATTTTTTTATCTGTTATGAGCGCAACTAGCTTGTGGGATAGCCTGTGACGTTTAGAGAAAAAATTTCTATTTTAATAAAATAGGAATTATCCCGAAAGCTCCCAACAAAAATGAATTAAGACTTAATTTTTGAATGAACTAGAAGCTGTTGTTGTATCACTGTCATGACTGATTGGTTTGGTATCAACTTCAAATATTCAAATTTCAAAAAAGTGAGGACTTGGAAAATATTGTTTTTCTCAATTATTTCATCAAGCACTTACACATGATAGAAGGCAACAGTTTGGATCAATGTTCAGAACAACTTTTATAATTTCAAAGAAAGTGGTTTTCATAAAAAAATCTTATTTCTCTTGTTTTATGAATTATACATGGTAAAATGCTGAGATTGGCGTTGGCAAAATCACGATTTTTTTTTCCTGCAGTTTACTAATACTATTTTGAAAACTCTGCAAATATAGAGAAATAATCTGAAGCAACATTAAAAACATCTTACAAGGGGAACATCAGGGTTGTCCGATACGGATATTGATGAGTCTCAATATGTTATAGAGAAACCTTCCCTGAGTATCCGGATACAAGCTTTTATCCCAACACGCGCTTGTTTCTGAAAAAAATCAACGTTGTTGTGCGTGTTCTTGTCCTCCGTCTAAGCAAGCGTGTATAGTGGACTGGATCTACCCCTGCCACCACCCTGGTGGCTAGCCTTCGATTTCTCCCAGTGATTTTTTTCTCCATGTTATTGTGAACAATATTAACAATTATATTTAATTATTCATAAATTATGTTTTTCGCTCCTGCCTTCGTCCCAATGATTAAATACGCATGGCTTGCGTTAGAATTATTAATAGAGGAAAGATGTTAACGAAATGTCCTTCCGCGTGTTATTTATGAGACGGTTAACCTGCAAAGTTGTCGTTTGTAAAATGGGCTTGGTGCTTGTCAACTTTATCATGTTCTGACGTAGCGCGCGAAGAAATTGATACGGGATAAACTAATTTAATTAGACTATTCGTTTGTGAAATTCAAAATACACGTCATACCGCAAATTTGCTTCGAATTTATTTATTAATAAAACTACAACAACGAAAAATATCATTTATGAATAATTTCCATAAAATATAATTCTTAATATTGTGTACAATAAGATTGAAACAAAAATCCATCGATAGGGATCGAACGCGAGCCACCAGGGTGATAGGCAACATTAATGGTATAAAAGGAACTTGCACATCAACTTTGATTTTTCGCAGAAACTAGGGCGCGTTAGAAAAAAAAGCTCGTATCTGGGTACTCCAGGAAGGTCCCTCTATAACATACTTGAGACCCATCAATTTCCGTGTAGGACAACCCTGGTGTTCCCCTTGTTAGATAAGCTGAAAAACCATACTAAGGTAACAGGTATCTCGTCTACAAGTAGTGTCTTACTTGGTAGATTTATAAAGCTTTCCTAACATAACCATCTAACTGCTATGTTTAGTGACAAAAATCTCAAGCAAATAACTAATTTTGTGGTGAAAAACCCCTTGAGCATTTTGGAAAACCATATCTAAAATCTCGCAATTTAATTGCTGCATTTCATATAACTTACCGTTGAAGAGTATATATATCGCAATCAGGTATATTTTAAGATGAAAAGACTCCATTGGGATAAAATGGGTCGAAACCCAAGCTAAATGACTAACTAACAGGTGTTACAAAAGCAAAGATAATGACCGCTCTTGGAGAAGCAAACATCTGAATTTCTTCTTTATTTATATTACGTTAGTTTATTTATTTATTTTTCCGTCATATAGTGGGTGGAAATTGCTATGATTTTTTAGGCTATATTACTTGACATTCATGCTGCAACGCTCGCAATTTATGTAGTGTATGTAAATGTGTTCAACGACCCTTTACCACCATCTCGCTGTTCATAATGTTGCGCTGTTAATCACCCAGCAGAGATCGATCTGAATATAATTTGTCAATGCTATGAAGTAAAGCATTTGCATGTGGAATGACAAAATTCAATGTGAATTGAATGTGAACTGTGCAATGTCGAGGAGTTAGAAAAGATTAACAGTATTGTCGTGCCTTATGAAATCATGACACCACTAAAGAGAAAATCACAGTTGTGGATGAAAAAATATTTTACTTGTGGTAATCCAGTAAAGCCTGCTCTTCACGTTGGTCAATATATATGTGCCAATGGTGTGACACACATATTGGCCCAGAACTTTGTAAAATTGTCCAGACGTTGGAACTGTTGAAAGGTGGTTCAGTTTGCATCGGTTCAGGCCAATGTGCGGAAATCGAGGTGCTAACGGCTGCTGCTGTTTATTTATTTGCTGCATGTAGGTATTACCTAAGTGTGTACAGAAACAAGGTGATTAAAAAGAAATGGAAAAAAGAAGGTGGTGGATGCTAAACGTGCAGTCAGGCTGAAAGGTCGTTGCAAACTAAGCACGTGGCTAACGTGTGGACGCGGCGGCCATCATTCGACCTACACGCCACTAAAACCCTTTGATCTGCATTGAAAGACCGACACAACACGGATCTCGCACCAACATGTACGCCAACACTATAACACCTACCAAAGTGACCATAAACCCCCTTCTACATGTTGGCCGCACGTATTGGCAACAACTATTGGCACATATATTTGCCAATGTGAAGAGTAAGTCTTGACGGTGTGGGACTTTATGCGGATCATTTTAATGAATGCCCTGGCAATATTAAATTCAATAGTTGATTTTAGGTTTTCGTGATCGTTGTTTACTACAGTTTCGTATTCTTAAAACGTTTCTATAGCTGTCAACATGATTAAAAAAATGTCATGTGAAATCCTAGTGCAGCAAAGTCATCAGATTAAATCGTTGGATGTAGTGCAGTTTTTGAAGTACATACTTGCTTTCAGACGTGTATTGGATATGTCAGGGAGGAAGCAGTTGATGTTAATATTTCAAATACTGCGTAGAAAATTGCTGCAAAATGCTCCATAAGCCATAAGCGGTCGTAAATCTTGCTGATAATTTTGCGTCTTCTCATCAGATCTGCAATAACTGTTAACAGACAGAGGTTTTTATGCTGCAATACTTGGTGAACCTTCGATTGGCAAATTTCCCAACGCCAGTTGTTTTTTCAATTATTGAGGGTCTCATTTATACCTGGATATACTATAGAGATATATAAACACACAGCCGTCTCCTCTCCCGTTTCACCTGCTAAATATGCAGGTCAGCATTTACGATTCGAATTTTGGCCGAAATTGCATACTGTGTAGATCTTTCTCTAATTTGACAATATGTTAGCAGTTCCAAGGTGAGCAAAATCTCAATGCAAAGCTGTCTGTTAAATGGACTGTAATTCTCATTTAAAATCGTTCAAGTTGTAGTTTTTCAGTGTGCATTATAAAACGTTCTTTTACGAATCTCCACCTCCTTTACCATATATGTTGATAGCTATTTTACGATCATCTCGTAAACTGCTAAACTGTTTAACAGTCGCCGAACAAAATAAACAAGCAGCAATCGTATAGGCGAAAGCCATTCTTACGAACGTAGTGCGCACATTACTATGGAATATTCTCTAGCCTATTTACATCGACGTAAATATACACCTGTGTTTTGAGTTAGTTCGTGTTTTTCCACAGATTCGTTTAAAATGGCATGACCGGAGGGAGAGACATCGGTATAACCATTACAGTTAGCGGTACACTTGCCTATTCATTTGAGCCTTATTTACATTTCGCTTGGTGAGGTATACAAATGTGTGTGCTGTGTATGCGCTTCGTCGGACAGTTAGCCATCCGCAGGGTCAAGCCCTGGGGCCTCGTCGCTTGTCTGACACACTTACCGTAGGTTACGGGAAAGAGGCTAATTATATTTTACTGCCATAATATGCAATATTATCAGTGGTTTCTCATCGATTGTTTATAATATTACGTATATCGAGTCGAGCTGTCACACGCAACACTTAGATGCGCCTATAAAATTATGCTGCATAATATCGAGGCAATTAGCTTATATGGATCTCGATCCTTGAATATTCCACGTGTTATTGAAAAGTTTAAAATGGTCTTGCACTTGTTCAAATTCAGTCACTGTCAAGGTTGCACGCCATAACATTCAAATATAGGGGAATGTTACTGTATAACGTTATAGTGGGTTCTGGATCAAGGAACTGTGTTTTCTTTAATGGATGTTTTTTATATCTGTAATAGTTTTAGTTTTACTAAATTCTTGCCGCAAATAATAATTGGAATTTCACGATATTTCGTGTAATAAAGTTTAATATCAACAATTATTGGTAGTTAGCACACACAATGCTTTCGCAAATTTTACAATCTTACTTTTGAGAAAAGGTGTATACTATTATCTCTATAGTCCAAATATTTGTACTGTTTTTTACTACTGTATTTTGTTAATAAACACATCTTAAATAGTTTCTGTTATTTATACTTTGTACTGATAAATGTGCTAACTAGTCTTTTTCCAATAAAATTAAGCAAGTTTTAGACGAGTATGTATCACGTGTATGTATCTACCTCGTGGAGCCTTATATTTATATTATCGATTATTTGATAATTCTATTGTAGACGAGTCTCGGCATATTTACCAAAAACATTATTA
This sequence comes from Popillia japonica, assembly GCA_004785975.1. NCBI lineage: Eukaryota > Metazoa > Arthropoda > Insecta > Coleoptera > Scarabaeidae > Popillia > Popillia japonica. The sequence goes on from ML219665.1 coordinate 15,740, forward strand.
CGAGCACAAACATTCTTATCAAATATAACTAGGTTTATCTGTGAGAGAGATAAGATGTAACATAATTTCGATAGAACGAGAAAATAGTTTATATATGGGTACTTCGATGATGATAAAGTAAAATGTCTTTCTTCCAGGGAAAAGAAGTGATAAGACCAATAGCATTCAAACCTGCCGTTTTAACACCAGCGCCGAGATTCGGTTTGTCTGGGGAACGATATGGATCCACTCCGATCTTAACTAGGCCAGGTTCGAATCTTACTTTATATGGAAGTAAGTGAGTCGACGAGAATAATATACTTTATTAAGTTTTTTCTTGCAGGTAGTAATGATCTGAGGCAGATGCCTGGAAATGTTCATTATTCTCTCGATAGGAAATTGCGGTCCCTGTGTCCCTCCGTCTCTTCTTCACCTCCGATGCAGATGAGTTCACTAACATCATTGCCACATAAATTGATGAATTATGACAGTCTGGAGAGCGTGCGGAAGAGTCCGGTATCAGTGGTAGACGGATCGTTAATGTAAGTTCAATTAATTATAGTTTGATTATTAAATTATACGCACAGTAGTTGTTGTCTTTAAAATCTAAGATTAATCATCTATTTCAAATTTATTGCTTATTATTAATGATTCACCTTGGTGTATATAATAAATATTAGTTAACATAAACACGAACAAAGACAATGCTTTTACTTTTGGTCGGTGAATGCATCCATCAATAGACATACCTACCTTTGTATTTCTATGATTTCTTGGATGGAACCTAAACACCAAATAAGACAGTTCTGATCGAAAAATGACAGATTCTCCATTAAAAGTAATGTCTCTATTTATTTTTCACATCATTTTTTTTATATTTCATAAACTTCATTTCTTCACAATTGCGCATATGTACATCATTCGCATTACCTGTTATAAATAATACACATTCTTCTAAATTTCAAATTATTACTTTATATTGCCAGTAGCTATCATTACTTTCGCCAGTTTTACATAACCGATCTATTAAGCTTGGTATCTAATCAAATGCTAACAGAAACGACAACAACCGTTCATTTAGAATTCAGTACTTATTCGCCTGTTTAAATTGATAAGCATATATGCACATAAGTGTTGGTTGCAGTAAGCGCTAGCTTTGAACTAATCCTAATCGTATTCGGAAAGATTGAACAATTGCGGAACTAGAGAATATTTAGGTACATAAGAAAAACAAAAATTCGGACATGACAAGGTATACAACACATCTACAAATAAGGCTACTTATTCATAAAAAAAAATCAATATTTGTTGCGAAAATTGTAGAACTATCTGTTTATCAAAATTGAATACTCTTATGGTTTATCTTATTTCCTGATATTTTTTCCACTTGTAGAATTGTTAGAGCTTGACAAAAAATACATTGATATAAGGATCATTATTCTTACGATTATAATTTTTTACAGTTCAAAAATATTTTAAATTGTCCACTATTTTGTAAACATAATCCTATATGTCACTGAATTTCTTTATCTGTAGATAATTTTGTTTTTAGTATGCATGCATCATAAACCAATCAAAACACACCCATAAGCGTGCATAATCGGCCTTTTATCGCACGTCGTGCGTATAAAGGTTGCTTGGTAACATCCAATCTCAAGCGTTTAATAGTACAGTGAAATGTCGGGAAATGTCAAATGACATATATGTAGGTACATGTCACTCGATAATATGTATTGGAATTATTGATTATTGATTTGAATTATTATTTGGACTTTGCAGGTATTAAACTTAATTCAGCTTCAGCAGCTAGTTTTTGAATTTCTGTTGACATTATTAATACAACAATGATGTTTAGTAATTAAGTGAAATGTCAAATGACATAATATAGAGACACATATCACTCGATAAAATGATTGAAATTATTGATTTGATTTCTTCTAGTTAAAATTATTGTTGCATTTATACTAAAAAATATCGTATGACACAGTGCATAATTAGCTTTTAAAGCACTCGTAACGTTAAGCCACTCCGCTTCGCGTCGTGGCTTAACGTGCTTAACTCTCGTGCTTTAAAAGCTTGATTATGCACTACTGTCATAATATACTATGATAGATAGGCATGGCTAGTTATTTATTTATTATCTGACACGAATTAAATGTCAATTTTATTCAACCGATGAAGTTGTAATGAAAACCAAATTATATTGTAAAGGTTTTGGAATAAATTTGATCTTTATGCGAATTAGAGTGTTGTAATTGAGCTACAAGTGGAAAAAAATATCTGGGAAATAAGATAAGTAAAAAATGTCATAAAATACATATACATATATAAGAATTTTATACAGGAATTATAAAGAAATGTTTAACATGCAACGCCCAAAACCATAATAAAACAAATAATGACAATATTGTTATTATTTCTTGCTACATTGTACGCGTATGCATTCGTAGATGTACATACGTGTAGCTTTGTCAAAATGATTCATCTGGAATATTTCAGAAATTTAAACAAAACTATAGTTTATGAATCATCACGTCTAAACTAGAATGCGTTATGGTGCTTCAGCATACTTCCTACTTAAAAACTTACATATTTACATACTACAATGTTAAAAATTTGATCAATATTGACGCAAATGTTTAAAATCTATTCGCTGGACCATTAACAATTACAGCAATTTCAAACACGGACGTTCATTAACCCAGTCAACTTTACAATATTTGGTGATTTTCCCAAATTTCCTTGAATAATAAGAGAAACTATGTTCTCCATATGTAAACATCATAAGTCTGGTACCCGAGTTTTCTTACGTAAAAGCTTTTCTTTATTTGATTCTATTATCGGACTACTTTACTCTACTTTTTCGTGTACGAATCCTACGACTACAGCCCTTCGATCAAAAAACGGGCAACATCAACTGCTTCGGTGATAGCGAGCCACAAATCATCGAGTGTACATTCTAAGGGACACAACCCACACGTCAAATGGCACATTCTTCACTTTTTCTCACTCGCACTTAACGTTTGCTATTATACGCAACATCTCCAAATTGGATTAGACTCCATCCCTTGTGTGTGATAAAGTACCTGGTGTAAATAAAAATTAAATAAAACTTTTCCTGGACTTGAGCCAGCTAGGTGCTTGGGGTTCCTGAAGGTGGTGTGGGGGTGACTGTCATCAACATTTGTTTGAACCTTTTCAAATACTAGACACAAACTCTTTGATCTTCTGGGGATACAAAACTGCTGCTTAGTAGAGAAATGGTAGTGGAGTAGCTCTCGTGCAGCTGGTGATTAGTTAGCAGGTGTCGTTTAGCACCGTAGTGACCTGTCTTGTATGTTTCGATATACCCCAGTGATATTTGCATGTGAAATATCAATCAAGAACTACTCCAAGGTATCTAGATTTGTTAGTGTGTTATAATGGATTTTTCCAGAGTTTAGCTTCAACAAATTTAGTTTGTAATAGTTTGACATCGTATTTAGGGCTTCTTCCAGTTTAATTTTAACATGTTCATGTGCTTTCCCTTGTACGGCGATGCCAAGATCGTCAACTTATATAAAATGTTCTACTTGAGGACGTCTTGGTTAATCGTTGGTGTAGATGTTTCGGAAATACTTCATATTGTATTGGAATAGAGACTTATATAATACAAAGGAAAATAGACCCTAAGCAAGAAAGTTATTTCTCATTCATCGATGTGATAGTGTGTGGAATATGTTATAATGAACATTTAAAAAAGTAAATTGAAACTTAAGATATTTGCATAACATGCAATGCATCAAAATATAGCCAGTCCAACAGGAAATGCCAATAATATCTACTGTTGTGTTGTATGAGGAACAGTCGTGCAGGTTCGATAACTTCTCTTCACTGCAATCTATTTATCTATTGTGAATACCCTTAGTACCCTTCTAATCCGATATTCTTAACGAATCGCAGGATTGGTTGGGTACCTGAACTTGAATCTGTTCAGTCGTTATAGGCGTCTGTGTTAGATGCTGAAATCTTTCTCGGCTTCTAAGCTTATGTCTAAAGAGAGCTATTTGTGTTGTTGTGTATTCTAACAATTTTCTTATCACAATACAACTAAGTATCTTATGTACAGGTACAATATGCAAACAAAAGTCAATCAGGTGACGAACACTTTTACTAATTTCTGCATATTCCTATTATATTTTCGCCAAATTATTTATAATTAACGGTATCCCTATACAATATAATATCTGTAGTATTACATGCAACAAATTTTGACTTATGTATTTGTCAGAGACTATAAAATAAACACATCTACTAAATTCCTGCAGCACCAATTACAATGTAATTTTAAAATGAATTAAAGGAAAACGTGCATATCACAATAATATGTCGTGTAAAGGGTTCTGAACGATATCTGTCGTTTGTAGAAATGTTTATTGCAGTTGCACTATCAATAAAACTATATTTCTTTAAAAAGAATCTGTTGAATATATGAAAGAATTACAAATTAACATGTAAGTTTTACAACACCAAAGATTCTAAATGTTCATAACAACACTGCGATTACGAAGATTAGCTGATGGTGAATATAGCCATCTAATCTGTCTCATTATTCCTTTGTATTGACTGTGCCGCCTTTGTATGAAATTGAAATTTTCTTAAAACGAGGCCAGTTGTGGCCATTTACTGATTTAGTCTGGTGAAAAGTAGTTCTATCACAAGAAACACGTGGATTTAGGTCATAGCTAAAATTGGGGATTTCTTAAAACTGCAATTCAAAATCTGGAATTCACAGTTTTGCAATAGGTATTTCGACTTTTCCCGGAGCAGAGTTTCCCTGTTTTAATAAGAATTTAAGTCGACTTTGACAGGTTCAATCGCTGTAAATTTAGTAGTTTATACACTGTAGATTTTCTAGTAGGGGATGTATAATAATGCTATTGGTTCGACGGTCTCACCATATTCAATAGTTATTAATATTTGTATCCTTCCAAGTTTCGATAAACGTCACAGTGCACTGACTAGACTATTTTTTTAAGAAAAGATAAAGATGTAGATATGGACATATTTGAAAACAATTAAATGTATATAGTTATAATAAATATGCTTAGAAGTTTTCGTAATTTCTAAAAATCCAAAAATATACAAAGTTTTGGGGTCAAAACTTACACAAGAAAGGAAGAAAATGTAATTGTTCGCACGATTTTCCCTAAAAAAAAATCTAACGCTGCTATTAGTTTAGCGATTTCACTCTGTATATCAGATACATACTGTAAAAGTTAAATGTGCACGTAAAAAATAGTTTACTGTACATCTTATGATTATCGTATTTTATACACAAGAGTTCAAAGTACTACTAATTTTTTTAGCAACTTCAGTCAATACACCTACTTTCAACGGTATTCAATACACTTAATTTCAACGGTATTCGATACATTCGCGTAATCTTTATAATAATTGACTTATTGACACGCTAACTTTTTAACGGAGAGTGCAATCATTGCGGGAAAACCACTTCCCATTTATATCTCGAATGAACTAAATTTTAGCGTCCAAAAGAATCGATTCAATTTCGGAAATCATTCTTCTTATTTTGCATGGAGCAAAAATGATAACACTATTATGATTACAGTTAGATGAATTTTAAAATGAATTAGTATGTAAATAATAACCAAACTTTAGCATCACATATCGTGCTTTCGCTCAAATAGATCTTTCGTTGTGATAGACTTTCGCCTAAGATTAGCAGGAGGTTCTTAGGATTTAAAGTTATTGTTATTCAAATACATGTTCCACTTGCTGACTACCATGAACACAACAGTAGCTGTAACATGACCGCGGTTATTACATAAATTAAACTACCATAGAAAGTTTCATTCATCATTACTAGAGCGCTAAGGAAACGTGCTTCGTGTTCTTCACTTTATTTCATTATTACGTACACGTTTTATTTTTCATTTCGCGATTTACCAGCTTACAGTTTATTGAAACACAATAGAATTCCTCAACCGATGTATTGTAATACACACAATCATAGCTTTACTTCATATTTCCTGTACATTATTTCTGAACGATGAATACTTACTACAATTTTATTTTATTAGGTTTATTTACTATTTTTATTAATTATTGTGCTCTAGTTATTTATATCTGACATATTGGGCTATCTCCATCTTGTGTATATAAATCCAAAAAAAACAACTTAATAGAACCAAGTACTGGTAACTGTTTCTTCTCTTCTTGTGTTTCCGCAAGTGGATGTTTAGTAACAACAAACCACAATGACCTAGTTGGCCATTGACTTCTGTAATGCTGCTAATAATTTCGGATTTTCAGAATTCATGGATAGCTAAACTCAGGAAAAATAAATATTGTAAATGTTTATAATATTTAATAAAAAGAAGCTACAAAATAAGGTTCAGTACCTATCAAAACTGGGAGCTACCTTTGAAAATATTCCGGAAAAAGCTTTGTTGTATATAAACGCATACCTTTACCTTTCACAGACTCATAAATACTAATAAACAAAAACTCGTAATGAAAATCTGTCATGATAAGTACTTGAGAAACATTGTCGTTTTACAATGAAGTTACAAAATTTGCGTTAATCTTAGAACATCTTGAACTAAACATTTAAATAGTATCTGTTACATTCGGGAATACCAACCGGTTTTCTGATCATCTTCATTATTTAGTCTCTCAGATATACATATTTCTTTATCTTTATGATCTGCCATTTTTCAGATCTCTTCATTCAGTGAAAGTTTGGAGTCTTCTCGAAAACGAACATATTTATAAGCAGTTCGAAGCAACCCATATTAGAATTTATTATGAGAGGCCAAGAATCCTAAATATACGTTCTTCAATTAATAAATTTTCTGAACAAGTGCTGAGTAAAAACTTGTGAAGGACACGTTTCCTAAATGCTCCGTAACTAATTTGCACAAATCTTTAATTAGAAAATCTTTACTGTAGCGCTTTACTGATTTCTGATATTAGATTGAAGAGTACAGTTACTGTTATTATTTTTGGAAACAATTTCCGAAGATATTTAAAACTGTTAACTTTCTGATTAAGTGATTTGACAGAGCTACAGAGTGCGGCTAAAAGAACTCCTCTATTAAGGAAGCTAAAAAAGAGCGAAACCAATAAGAGAGAACATTTTTATTGGTATTATCTAAGAACACACATAATGCCATTTAAGAATGAGGAATATTAATGTATTTTAAACAATATTACACTCAAATGACGGCCTCCATTGTTGACGCATTGGTTAAGGCGTTCTCTGAAGTTGTCCATTATTCTCCGAGTCTAATTGGACGTGATTGCTTCAACTTCTTGCGTTTTCACGTCCTTCAGAGCTTCTAATGTTTAAGGGCTATGTTGGTTATCTTGGACTTCAAATTGCCACACAGGTCGTCAACTCCGGCCGACGTAGTGACCACTTAATATCACCACGCAAAAAAATGAACCACACATTTGCAAAATTATTAAACACTTTGTCTAGTTCTCGCAATAGGAAGTCAGCGTAGCAGAGTAGTGATTGTTATTTGCAATAACACCCTTACCATTTGCTTAAAAAATACAAAGAAATCACATTAGAATTAAAAATAGCACACCATACTGTTACTTTGGAAGTGTTGAGTGGTAATTGCAAAATTCGTGAGGGATTTTCTCAAAGCAATACCTGAAATGTTGTCTATTTACTGCACCTGAAAAATGAAAATGAGTCTCATCTGAAAAAATCACGTTTCATCGTTGAACATTCCCAAGCATGTCTTAACACAAGTTTCTATGAACTGCCATTTTCAATTAAATGCTCAACGACAAATTCGCGATGCTGCTGTTCAAGGACATGTCTTTCTCTACTCTATTCTGTTGCTACTGGTCGCACGCTGCCTCTCAAATATTTGTTGGTAAATAGCTCTGTTATAGTGGCCTCTTCTACTTAATTTAATAGCTTTCCCTGTTACTACTGTCGCATAGATATAGTAAATACCAGCATTTCAAAGCTAGTGTTAGTTGTATCGAGTTCCTTTGACAATTGACACTTTTGAAACTGATGATGATGGTCATGTGATTGGTATTTTCAATCGATGAGCAGTGGAATTAAGTCAATCAATATTTCAAAAAAAAAACAAAATCTAACAAATCCAACAGTTTAAATCGATGAAAAATAATAAGGCATAAAGTTGGTATAAGAGCACTAATATCAACCTTATCTAAAATATTTTAAAACTGCAAAAAGCTCTTGGTAATGCATTTAATATAAAACGATTATTTCGGAAGAATATAATCCGTCTTCTACCTTTAATGCAACAATATGTACGTTGATTACATCAAGAATATATGAAAATAAATTATACATATACTGATTAAACCTACTTCCTTGACAGGTTACAAATTTAGAAACAGATTTTATAATACCTAGTAGTGTAACGGATATGTATAACATTCTCGAATGTGCATGTATATATTTATATTTATTAATCATTATGTAAGACTAGCGCGAATTGAATTTTCTCTTTTGTTTCATGTCTGCGTAGGAACAAATCTTCGTATCGGCTGTCGGGCGCGGGCGGCGGAAGTCTGCTAGACTTAACACCGTCACCATCGGATTCGGGAGTGTCTGAGTTGGAGGCGGCGCTGCGTGATCGTGATTCCGAGCTCGCCTACCTGCGCCAGACGATGGAGCACAACGAACAGGTCATCTTCCGCGTCTACCAGGAGAAGGAGAGAGTCTGGGAACGGGAATTGCGGCGCCTTAAGAACGTGCACGAGAACAGGCTAAGGACGAACGCCCAGAAGACGTTGAAATTGGAACAGTTGCTCATGACGCAGACGTACCAACTACAACAGGATAAGAAAAGACTGTACGCTGAAGCGCAACGCGCGAATTGCCAAACCGAACGGTTGAAGCAGGAGGTTTGCGTCCTCAGGGGAAGACTCGAAGAGACTGAGTGGGGCCTCTGTCAGAAGACCGGGGAGATATCGTTACTTAAGTCGCAATTAAAAGACTTTCAGGTATGTTGGTTGAAGTGACGTAACAAAATTTATGACTGACATATATGTATATTTTATTAACTAAAGATTCCTTCACTTTCTTAATAACTTGCTTTTTATGTGTAATTGCCTTTTCGCACTTAGTATTCTTGATATTATAAATCAGAATCCTATTTGATTGCTTCATCATTTACACATATACAGTTCTAGTATAAGGATAGATGTACAGAATCGCTGATGTGTATGGGAATAGTTAGTTACTTTCTGAAGCAGAATTGATAGTGAAAAATTTTTATATAAAAGTTTTAGTTGGTTTTTAAATATTTTACAATAAACCAAAGTTAAATACACAGGGTTCGCCAAAACTTCATTGCAGAACAATGTTGCTTTTAATAGAACAACCTATCCTATGTATTATTCGATCGTACAAATTATAATCTTTAAGATATCGACTATCATAGATATTATTTTCTTTCTACCCACAAGGAGTTCGAATTACTCCGCAAACTTCCTAACAATAATAAATTTGCCCAATAAGATTCTTTGAAAATTTTAATTTGCATTGAGGTAAATGCTGGAAACTTTATTCTTGTTTGCAATCAGTGTTTTGTGAAAAATTTTGGTATGGATTTTCTTGAGTATGTTGAGGGACCCTATATTGTGGGAATCAAATTCGATTTAGCTATAAATTAGGATTACTTCTTGAGAAAGTACTAAGTATATAAAATCAATTGCCCATGTATAAAATAAGGTCCAATGACGCATTCAGTACTAATGCCACACCGAAGATCTACTTGATATAGTGATTGGGTATGAGGGGTATGGGCTTCGTCCATTGCAATTCTGATGGGACGAATACCTATAATTGTGTCGGTTTAAGGGTCTATTCAAACAAAAGGTTTATTCGTCGGTGTACAAAGTTTAATTAACAATTTGGTTTTATTGGTTTATAATGTTCATTGAACTCGATGTGCTATCAAAATCGTGGATTTTTCTTATTCTAAATTGTCCAAGACAACTTCTCTTTTGTCTTGAAACTCGCTTTAAGTTTAGAATAGCGAAAAAAAAAGAGAAATCAAATGCTATACAGATAGTCCATTAGGAAAAGCAACATTGTTCTGCTAGGAGCTAGAACTGCCTTAGAATTTTTTCATTTATAATCTTTCAGTAGCTAATCCACTTTAGAAAAAACTTCACCGCATCCATATCTATCAGCAACCTTTTATATGTGCTCCTATGTGTTCTATTTCTAATTATTTTTTTACTATGTAGATCTACAAGCAATTGCTTCTGGTTAAGGTTGTATTATTAACAATTCTTCTGTTGCAGGTCTTGTTAACAATTTATTTAATAAAGCTTTGCAACTTAACCACAACTCACATTAGGATATCAGATAATAACATGCTTCTAAATGCTTGCAGAAGATGGGATGGGGAACATGTGATTTGCAGTCGTTGCCCTTTCAATTTTTTTCATACATAAATCTTTTTTCCAAAGGCTAAGACAGCTACTTTTCTTATAAAAGTGCGGAACTGTACACTGTGTTCATATTTATCGACCAATTACGTTCTAGTCTTGTTCTCAAGCAACATAGTTTTCAGGCAAAACATTAAACTACGACCGCAAGACAGGATTTGCAGGACAATTGAAATTTCTGTGAAGCTAAGTAATATCATCAGTGTAATTAATCAGGGGAAAACACATTAACACAAGCTACCAGTGCTAATATACAGTTGGGTTTTCTCATAACATACTGGTACAACATTATAGTTAAAGTCCACAATGCATATGGTGTTCCACAGGACTGTGGTTCGAGACCTATGATTTTTTGATATTTACTAAGAATTTTCTATCTGTAGGGGGCAACTAATAATTTGGTCTAAGTGTTCAATAATCACATGTGTTACAGATGAACATAATATCAAAGGCTTCCATGGTCGGAAGCTTTACTAAGACAGCATTTCAGTTTTAACCACGGGTTAGTTGTCTCATAATACATATTGAATTTTTCTTCCAGATATCCCAATTATAAATTGCTAAAATAAGAAAAGCCCGTCAAGTTGTTAGGGTTTTACATTGATTTCGTTATGAATTCGACTAATGCCGACCTAGATGGTTTCTGCACTAAATCTTTTGTTGTGCTATATTAAGATTATCTAACTTACTAATTAGGAAAGTTTTACTAGTTTTTGACTTCTCTTATTGTTAATTCATGCAATAACTAATTTTCGTACAAGACACAGTAATGCTGTTTAAACACTTACGCTTTAAATAACAACATTCAACATACAGCCGGTATAATTCATATAAAACCGTGACCAAGGTAACTCTTACTAGAATTTAGCACTAATTAATTTTCTGCGAAATATAAACTAATGTTTATAAAAGGAATCACTAGTTGCTAATCTTACACTTCCAGTATATTGAAATGCTTTTAAATGGTGCCAGACAGAAGCTGCAACCATTTTACCAAACATATAACCTACCTACTTTGAATTTTTAACTTTTTTGTAAAGTTCAAAGTTAGGAAGGTGCAGGTTACGTCTATTGATGGTGATATATTAATATACCAATACTCATTAGAGCTATTTTTATGTGCAACTATTTCTTTCAGAGTGAACAGACTGCGAAAGGTCATGAGCTTCTACAACTGAAGAACGAGTATCGTGAGACGCGAGATTTACTAGATATGTGCGAAAATGACATAACAAATTATAAACGACAATGTAACGAAAAAGACGAGGAGATAGCAAGTTTAAAAAAGCAAATCGTAAATCTTTCCGTACAGGCAACAGACTCCGCAGAGAACAAAACAATATCGAAAAAGCAAGATATTGACCACGAAGAAATCGAACGGCTCAAAGTGGAAATTCGCGAACTTAGACAGGAATTATCAGAGGTATCAATGAGCGAATACGAAGGATTAGAATCGGGACGCATCCAACGCACCAAGAAAGTGACTGATAAAAAAGAAAATGATAATCAGAAAGATGAAGAGTTTCGCCGCCAAATCGAAAGTCTTAAAACAGAATTAGTCGACAAAAAGAAAGAGTTTGAAAAAGAAAGACTTATATGGGCTCAAGAAAAAGAGAAGGTGTTACGGTACCAGAGACAATTACAGATGAACTATGTTCAAATGTACAGGAGGACACGAGCTTTGGAGGATGAAGTCGAAAGCTTAACGATCGAATTAGAATTGGATAAAACTGGCCATAAAAAGAAATTATCCGATTCAGATTTGACGCAAACAATTGAATTATGATCTCAAATATTGTAACACTATTAAGTCACTTTTTCTCGTATAGCAAAAGCAGCTATGTTATGAGTTAAAAGTATTCGCCTTGATAGCTTTACGATAATCTTATTTACTGCTTCCTATACTTATTTAACAATTAATACTTACTTTATTTTATGTACAGTATCTACAAAAATCACGATTTCCTTCTATGAAAACATCGTGATTTAGCTTTCTTTGTAAATTGCTTTAAAGAATCTTTTTAACGGCATATCATTATCGAATCCTATTTTCACATAAATATTATTTCTAGAGAGTACTTAATACTTTACGTAATCCCCACACTTTTTAAGATATTTTATGTTCAAAAGTTGTAGGTTGTAAATTTTATTAAGTACATTTCTAAAATAACAATAAAACTCTCTAAATACTAATCACAACCAAAATACATACGTCTTAAAGTACGTTATATATGTGTATATAATATAAGAAAGTAAGTTTTTTAATAAAATTTATTACGAATTTCTTACTCTAGATCTAGATTAAATGTATGTGATTTATTTATTTATGCGTTTGCAACCATTGTACATAAATACAAATAATTTTAAGTTGTACACCATGTTTTTTATCTACCGAAAAAATTCCTGTAGTCTTAGGTTTATTTGTTATTTGTAAATAATATATAAATATTTTTTATGAAATAAACGTTATTTTTTAAATTTGTCTTGATATGTTATGTTGATTTTAACTTTATTTTCTATGGTTAGTGCAGCTGCAGTGGCTTCCAAGCTGTATTGCTTGTCCGACTAACACTGCAGCTCTTTTTAAGTATTTTCGTAACTGTAAATGTGTTTTTTAGGCTTTTGTTACAACATTACTTGGCTTAAGTAATATTGAGCTATTATTTATTTCCCAACAAGGAATGGTATTTGGACTGCATTTGATCTTCAGTTATTATTACCGAAGAATGACGGCTATGCAACTATAGTCGTTCAGCTAATTTGTTCAACAAGTTTTACCATTTGTCCGTGCGTGTATATTTATGCCGTTATAGAGAATTTGTAAATTTTAAGGGATAATCCAACAAGGTAATATATAAGGTGCGTATCGCTAAGAGAATTTTTAATACAAAAAGTCACATCCAGTTTTCATATCAATTTTTCTTCCTATCTGAGTAACTGCGTTAGTGATTTTTATTTCTTAAATTTTTTATTTAAAACTGCTTCTGCAAACTCCACTTTCCAGTTTCATCATCATAACTTACTTTTTCTACTGTTAAAGGAACTACTGCAAAATCAATTACTTTAGAAGTTAGAAAGTTTTGCTAAGATTCTTACCATTTATAAAGCCACAAACGTTTTAATATTGACAAAGCTTTGGAGTAGAATTCAATTTTCTAAAAAATTGTATCCAGGTTTATTTACAGTTACAGTCATTACGTGAAACCATAATTTTCTTTTTTATGGACCACTTTGTAATCAATGCCATACTACTACTCTATCTTAATTCTATCTACTTTTTAAATGTTTTTATTCAAGTTAGACTGACTGACTCATATGACGGTTTGCAGCCGTACATTTTTTTGAAGGAAAGTTGTGTTGAGGGGGCAAAGTCCAAGAAGGTTGTTTACTAGTATTAACTCATGCTTAAACATATCCTGCTACTGGAGATCTACAAGTATCGGTTATTCGTAGAATTCCTAAATATTTCTTCCAGATGTTTCTTGTGTGTATAATGTAGGTATACTAGATAATGAAATCACTATATGCTACATTTTTAGTAACAACAATTTGCACATATACATAAATAGTTTTCTGAAATCTGGCAGATTTTTAAAATTCATACTATTTAAGATAAAGAGGATATTCCAAAGTTTTGTACCATCTGTAGCAAAATAATTGTGAATCAACGCTCGACAAATCTGCTAATGTTGTAATGTCATCGAGGTAACACTTAAGGTTCCTTCAAAGTATTCCTAAAGATATCGACGAATAACCTCATCAATACTTCCAATCTTGTCTTTAAAAAATTAAAGGGTCATCGGACATTTTGAAACCACATGGAGACATACATATCTATATGCAAGCAATAGCCAAGTTTAATAAAACGGAACAATAGTAGAAACGACACGTGAACCAACCCAAGAATATTATTCAACATAAATACATTTCAACAGGAATTATACTAAAAGAGATATACCCTAGTGTGAGCCTACCACATTCGTACTCATATGAACGTCAAACATTCCAACCATTTGATAGACCCCGTACAGGGGTTTGTGATGTCATTGGAACCATGCCATTAGAGCACCCATTCGGAACAAATCCGAATGTCAAATAGGAAACGAGAACCTGGGGCCAATACTCACACTATTATATACATACCTCGAGGTAAAAAATAACTTAGGATCATGTATTCATATTGAATAAACCGTATCGCAGAAAAAGAACTATGTTAATTCCCAACAAAAGAATGACTTCTGTATTTAAAAGAAACTCAAAAATTTATAGCGTCAACAGACAACAATGTAAGTATACGCGTTGTCACAATGACAACACAATTCAAAGTAATCGACTTTCGAACGTTTTTATAAAGAAACCACAACATCTAAATGCACTACTTCCCGATACATTATATACCAATTAGTACCGATAACAGATAGCAACTTATCTATATGTACGTCTTTTCACAACGACAACACAATTTGAACTAACCGACCGCGCAAAACTTCGTATAAACGTCATTCAAGGCTAATTGTGACGTCAGAGGATACCGATTATTACCATATTAGTAATTACCGGTAAAACACCCGTTAATTGTCAGGAATTTGTTAATTACCGGGCGTGTTTCCGAGAAAAGGTAAAATTAAAATATGAATATAATAACCTTAACAGACAGCAATTAAAGTATACGTGTGTCCGTAACAACGATCGAATTCGAACTAACTGGTTTGCGCAGATAATTACGAAGTACTTAATTCAAGGACATTTCTGACATCAGGAATGACAGGTCATTGACCTTTTAGATATATATAAAAATTCATATACATAACATATTTGGCGGTATATATGCATATGAATAGAGTGTTATACAGAGCGGCGAGGTATATACAGGGTGTGTATCTACAAACTTTAATATCCAGAGTAGTACCTATATACAAGTTATTATACAAAGTGTGATATATACCGGCAGTTACATACAGAGTGACTTATACGCTTAATTGTATAGAGAACGCTGTATGCTATCTATTATATACAGGGTGATTCATATATGGATTAGTTATGTAGAGTGGTTTAGACATTCCGTTGTATACTGAAACGTATACTTAACCTCTACGTCCATACGCAGAGTGCACTTGCAAAGATTACTATAAAACGCTGATACAACATAAAACAGAAATATTTATTATTAAACACAATCGCTATATGGGCGGCGTAGACCTTATTGGTCGGTATAAACATAAAATTAAATCTTAGAAATGATATTTGAGATTATTATGCCACCTGCTGGACATGATATTTGTTAATGCATACTTAGCTATGTATAAAAAACCGGTTGAACAATGTACAGAAGATTTATATATACGGTTAGCCAATTTTAGCGCAGAAGTATTGTTTGTGCAAAACTGAAAGTAGTACAGTCAGTAAAATAGACAAACCATCTGATATAGAAAAAAGTTAATGCAAAACAAAGAAACGGTGATTCGCAACAGGTTCTCATGAGTTTCCAAAATATGAAAGATTACGAAAAATACTGAGCTGCGTTAAGTATGCGCTACGAATTCAATTACTTGCTATATACTTCGCATACGTATTTCCTTTGATTGGATTCATTGTTGGTTTATCCTCTCAAACGCTTGAAATCAGAACAGTACAGTTGCTTCTCTTTTATAAATGCGGCAATTTACAGTAACTTAAGTAAGCTTTTAAGTTAATGACAAACGATAGACAGAGAGATCAACACGATTGAGCAATGGTGCGCCCAAAACACTTTAACAATAAATGAACAAAAAACGGAATACATGATCTTCCAATCACAGACAACCCCACAAAAATACAAGATAAAAATAAATAATTACGAAATAAAAAAGTCGACAAAATAAGAACTACTGAACAAAAATGCAATGGCAATAGGCAAAATATACAAATTACGAAAAATAGTCCCAGAATACTTAAAAAGAGCAATTTACAATGCCATGTACACTTCGCATATGAACTATCTGATTAATGTGTGGGGAGATAGTACTAAAACAAACATAAGAATATTACAAAGAAAACAAAACAAAATACTAAAGCTAATATACAAAATGGAAAGAAAGACGCTTACAACAGAAATATATGGAAAGACAAGAGGAATAAATATACAACAAACAATCACATACAAAAACCTATTATTGATCTACAAAATAGAAAGAAATCTAATAAAAACAAATACAAGATTAAAAACTACTAGAGATATGCACACATGTAGAACAAGGAGGAGTATCACACTTCCGAATAAACATATTAAAACAAAAAAAAAATACCAAAAAGTTCCAACAACGCAGGCAATTATAAATTATAACAAAATATTAAATACAACAGGACACCTTAACTACATACCGTAGTACCGAAAGCAAATCAAATACAAAATACTAAAAGGCGAAATATAACGAAGTTGCATACGAAAAGCAAGGAAAAGGAACAGAGGTGACCTCGATACCGTTACTCCGGGCCGGGATGAGTCTGCTCCCTAACCACCCGAGAGGAGTACTGAGGACCAAACCAGGGGATGCATATATGTATTGTAATATATATAAAAAAGCAATGACGAAACATATTTAATATCTCGTAAATTAGTGAGCACTGAACCTCATTCAAAAGTGTAAGAGAAAAGCAGCTTCCCCCCCCCCCCTCTCCTCGCCTCGTTACCTAGTAGTTTCTATATATTTCTGGAATGGTAATAATAGATAACAACAAATTCTGAATGCTTTGTATAATCCAAGAAAATCGCTTTTGGAGCTGCCATATACTTTATTGAATAGAATCAATTTCAAACACCACAATCATCCTAATATATTTCATTAGAGTTATTTTAATTATCAAAAATTTAACAAAGTAGATTGTAGTAAAATAAAAGCGTTTTCCAATACCCTTTTCTCTTATTCGGCAAACTTGTAAACGACGGAGAAACCATTCCCATATGCTGTGACACATCTAGATATCTGAGATAAAGATAAAATTATTTAAAACCATTTGTAAAACTTGCAACTTACAAATAATTGATTAAACACATTTAAAACCTAGCTCTTGGATATAGTTTAGTAGGCACATTCTTTTGTGAAATATCCTGTTTTGATTTGCTTTTAGGTGCAGTAATTTGGGAAGTAGATTCTTGCATCGTAATAACTTTCGAAGTCTTTCTATATTTGTACCACCAATATTCGAAAGCTAGAGTGATGCTGGCCAGTCCTATTCCGACGAAAATGATAATAAACACCCCTCCGATATTTTGAATGCTGATGCCTTCAGATTGATCATCCTGTTTGTCGCATTGTTGAGCCATCGGATTATTCGACCACCATTTTTCTTTTAATCGCTCCAGTTGTCGTCGATTTAATAATTGAAGAATTCTAATAATAGTAATTTTTTAAATACACTTTTTTAAATTTGCATTGTAATAAATGTACTCACGCAGTATTAAATTGGTCTTTCAACGGTGAACCTTGCTGGACAGCTAAAGCATACGGCTTCCTAGAGAATTCTTCTCCTACCATTTGCAGATCGCAATTGGTTAATTCCAAGTAACGGATGTCTGTAGCATCCCCTAGAAAAGCAAATCCTTCGCTAGAAGATTTAGAGGCTCTAACACGGCTGACGGCTTCTTCTAACGAATTAGGCAAACCAGCTTCTTTCATCGCTTGCCACATTTTAGTATATTTATCACTGACTGGGTAATCCCATACAGCTAACTGTGCCCTTTCTACGTCAGATAAGCTGTCGTTTAAACTCATGTCCTTCCATATGCTTTAAAACTTGCGATTAATGTTTGCAATAGAAAATATCTAAAGACCTACTCATAAAATTTAGCTTCTATATTAGCCATACGTTCAAAATATGTCATAGAAGAAGATCCATTAAGTGGAGCATACTGTATCTTGTACTGTTTAGAAAGGTCGTCTAAAGACTCGACGGGTGTGTCAAGTCTGGAAACAGTCAAGAACGCAGCTAAATTAGCAGTGTATGAGGCTATGATTATAAAACCAAACAACCACCAAGTAGCTGCTACCAATCTTCCTGATAGATTTTTTGGCGCTTCGCCACCACCCTGAGGTGTTAGTGATGTCATGCAAAACCATAAGCATTCCTTTAAATTAAATTCTCTTTTCTCTTCGTCGTCTTTGTATTTTTCACGGTTATTTTGGTAACTGTATGGACTCCACCGGTCGAATATCCACATGAGGAAACTAAAATATCAAAATAAACCGTTCTAGAATCAGTAATTGATTGACAAGTATAGGTTAGGTAGGCACGTTGTCAAGTCGCAAGTTTAGGTAGGCACATTGTCAAAATACATCAAATAGGTACCTTGTAAAGAAATATGCAGCCAATATACACAACCAAACATCATTTTCCAATACAGTTAAGAATTTGAAAAGAGATGTTGGAGTAGCTGGTAATTTCATAAGAATTGTTATACCAACTAAATCATAATAAGGAACAGTAAAGTCTATAACATTTTCCCTCTCAGCCATTACAGACATTGAACCTAAACCAATATCGGCTCTTTTTTCCATAAGTTCTTTAACAACTCCATTCCAGTTTCCTTTGAGGTCCATATTTCCAAATTTTCCATCAGGTACTACGAAAATATCGTAATCAAATTTCAATATGTTTGATATTTCATCGATGAGATCAATGCAGTATCCTGAATATCCTGTAGGAGCTTCCTCGTCAACCATTATAAAAGGAGCTTGCTAGAATTAAAATTTAATTAATTAGATTGCTTTGGATAATATTCATGTAAAATATATTTGTTTTGTTCCCAAATCTAAAACGTACTATTACTGTTGCCACCCTATAAACAATATCAGCAGTATAATTGCGCATTAACTCAGGATCTACTAAGCTAATATTATTATTGAATCCAGCTTTCCAAGTTCCTAGCGTGGTTGACCTGTCTGACGATCCAGAACGGATACCGACAGCAGTAAGTTGCATACTAAATTCCATATAACTTTGGCCGTTACCAGCAATATGCATAGCGCCATAAGTTGGAGTTTCAGTGGAATCCTAAAATATCTTTGTATATGATCACAAGAACTACTGGTAAAGGAAATTAAATCAGCATCACTTTTTAAAATAATAATGAGTAATACTAACCTTAGCAAAATATTTCTTTAGATTAAATCCTCCTCTATCCGGTGAATTTTTCCCGTCATAATCGTCACATGTTATATAAGTCATATCAGTGTGCCAAGCACCATCGTTTATCATGTTCCTAATAAAAAAATAAGATTGTACGGCAAAAACATACAGTGATAGAGAAGCAACTAACTTTACGGCTAGAAATCCTTGAAGAGCAAGGTCAAAATAAAAAGTAGCACTAATTTCTGGTTCGGCTGTCAATTGATAGGAAGTTCTTATTAGACCTAAACGATCCTGATATTTGGCATCTAATAATGGTTTTGCAAACAGAATAGTAGCATTTGAACAGGAACATTTTAGATCTCCTTTGTCTTGAGTTATAGAATGCCAAGCAAATTTCCTATTAAAAAAATTAATAGAATCCGCAGCATCTAACACCCTTTTGATACTGGTTAAACTTCCAAGTATAAAGAAATTTACAATATCCAACTTCCGTAAGTTCTGCAATTGATCTCGGATTAATGCTTCGTCTGGGATCGGTCTTATAACATGTCTAGTAGCAACATTTTGTAGTAATGATTTAAATTTATGATCCATAACTGAAATTGATTATGTTATTCAAAATATTAATAATGAGTTGTTTCAATAAACATTACCATAAGAATGATCGAATAATATGGCTGCGTTTGATATATTTTGATTGATTACTATAGATCTGATAATTTCTGGTATAACATCAGCTGGTGGCATAATTTGAATAAAATAGTTTTGCTGGGATTCGTCAATATCTCGCCATTGTCGAAGATCTCCTTCTTGACCAAAAGAACCGCTTATAGTAGGGATTTGTAACGCTTTTGTGAAAGATTTTACAGTTTCTGATACTAAGCCCGTCATAGTGGTATCCAAAATTATATGCGGCGGTGCACGGTTTTCCAACATTCCTTCATAGGTTTTGCATACTGAAGCAAAATTACATTTTCTTGTACTGATACTGATATTTTTCTAATTATGTTAGTAGGTACTAAACTAGAAAAAGTACCCGGTTTTGTTGTCTTAAACGCAATTTGGCTATTATCTTTCCTGAAAATTTTTATATGTACATAATTGGAACATTTGTGCTTTATTTATAAGAAAGTGAATACGAGTTTTGTCATGACAACCAACTGTTGCCCACGTATCTACGGAGAAATAATCAATCTCATTAATCATTAAAATTAGTAGACTTGCAACGAATAGTATATTCGGCGGAATACCGAATATTCTGCGGACATCATCGCCGAATAGCAAAAGTATTCGGCTGGCCCGAGAGAAAAAGAAGGCGTAAACTACTACCTGAAAATGTAGAGAAATGAGTCTTTCTGAACCATAATTTTCTACTTCAAAATTTTCATTACGTAATTCAAATGCATAGAGATTTATTTGATCGTTTTATGTAAATTTTATAATACGGAAGTTGTTTATGTACTTATACTACTTTAATGATTACCAGAAATAGTTATTTACGAACCAAGTGCGTGAAAATA
>ML219666.1:0-17489 GCA_004785975.1 Popillia japonica
GGTTATGTTTACATATGCGTTTCAGATCGTATTAACGATATCGCCATGGTCTTTACGACCGAGCAAAATACTTTCATTTTAATGGCCCATTTTCGGAGTGCCCCACATAATCTTGATGGAAGCTGGACTTATTCTTTGGAATCATGCATAGCGCATTGATTTTGAATCCAGAACGACTTATTGTAATTGGTTTAATGAAAACATAAACAATAATGCAGTACCTATTAGATCTAACCTTTTCTCCGGATGAAGATTGATTTCACTTCCCTGCTTAAGTAAATTCTCAAAATTATAGAACATGGGCAACAGGAAACCCAAACGCTTTTATCGAAAATGATCTAGACCCTTTAAAAGTAGGCATTTGGGTAGCAATATTACGTCGTAGAGTAATAGGACCGATATTTTTCAATGATACTATCAATGCTGCACGTTATGGAGATATACTACAAGAATTAGTGGACCAACTCCATGATTACGAGTTGGAAAGAGGATTTTTTCAGCAAGATAATGCTCCAGCCTATACTGCACAGTGGACATACTTAAGAGAATTTTATGATGATCGTCTTATTAGCCAAGATCACCAGACTTGACCCCTCCAGATTATTTTATGAATTAAAGAAAGATTAAAGATAATATTTATGAAAATAGGTTAAGTACATAATTTAGAAGAATTAATGCAAGCAATTAAAAACGAGATTCAAACGATTACACAAGAACAACTTCAAAATGTTTTCGAAAATATAAAACGAAGAGTTAATTTATGTCTGCAGCAGCATGGTCACCATTTCCAACATTTCCTGTAATTAAAATATTAACTAATAAAGAATGTTTGTATTTTTGACATTGCAATGGTTTTATAAATATAATTTTTTATAATTATTATTTTCTTAACTAATTTTAATTAGCAATAAACCTTTCCAACAGGAAGCATTATTGTGTTTGATTTTAAGAAACAATTTTAATAATTACGCTGAAAGTAACTACCGCATGGGACGCTAATGTCAATTCTTGCGATCGTTACAAATTTAACCGAAATTTGACAGTAGCTGTCAGCTTCAAACATTTACGGACATACTCGATATTTTGAAGAAGTTAGATTCAAAATAATCTACACGATCATAAGAATGAATGATTTATATGATTTATTCTCGTTTATTACACGAATTATAACGATGCTGACATTTACGAGAAATCCACCCGTCAAATGCACTTTACAAACATAAATCCTATAAATCTTTATGGAACTGTCGGAGAATTTCCGAAGCGGAACCGATAAATATAACTCAGAGGCGTTTTATTTAATGTTAATGCAATGCTTTAATTAAAAACAAGTAGATATAGGATTTATATGTTACAATTGCAAAGCTCGTAGATTGTCGCAATACCAAAGCATTTTAAACATTAGGCGCGGTTGGTAGTACCGTAGTACGAATGCGCTATCAAACCTTTGATTATCCTTGTTGTACTTACATAGATTTTAAAATGTCAAAGATTAAGTCTCTAAGTAAGAATGAGTTTGCATCTGCTTATAGTAAATATTAAAATTAAAATATTTCCCACTGCACAATGAAGACTTAACACTAACACTAGACAGTACAACATTGAGTAAAAAAAATGCGATAAATTGCGCAATCATGATTGACATTCACGCACAAGAAACGGGTAGGATTTTTAATGACACAATATGGGCACGTTAGAAACGATTTATTCGCTTGTTTACTCCTTATTTATTCTAGTAGTAAATCGTGTTACATCTTAAACCATTTTCTCTTAATTTAAATAACTTTTTGGGAATTCCTATTAAAGAGCGCGTTCACCAACGTGATAGGTTTTATCCCTCTTGTTGCTGCTATATTCATTCTGGTTAACCGTACGGAGATTGTTTACATATATTTAAGAAACAAAACTAACAATTTTAATTCCAGTGAAAGTAAAATAAACCACGCAACATACACCACATGCAGACAAGTTTTTCCAATGCGAAAAGGTAGAATCAAACCTACGATTTATTTTAAGATTCAGCACGCGACATCTTACCACAATAACAACTTTCATTTTCCTTGTTTTTTCCTTAATGCGAAACGCGCATGTTTCGATTCATTTTGTTAGTTTCAATATTTGTTTTAAATAAATAGAATTATATCAGCAAATCTATTAATTATGTATATTAAGAGAATTGATACGTTGCCTTTCTCAGGACGTTAGCACGAAATTGCTACAGCGCGTAATCTAGTTACAAATCAAAATAAGCACACGCCTACTATGTTTTGCGAGCACAATATTGGTATGCATAAACATATATGTATGTGTGTATGTATATAATTAATATATGTAGATACGACAATAATAACCTTGCTTTTTCTTATTCTTTCTTAAGATATTAAGGATTGACTTTGAATTATTGGACAGTTAAAATTAGAGGACTTTCCTTTTTTTGTGCTCACCCTCTATAGTGTAGACCTAATTATAGAATGAAATAAGACATAATTGGAATACGTAATTCCTTTTGTGTCATTAAAAAAATATATCTATACGTTGTCTTGTCGTGTTGTTAGATAAATATTTTCCCTTCTCTAATAAATCGGACGTGTTTACCCTATGGCAATACAGCGGATATTTCACAATGATAATGCAATACTTCTTATATGTATATGTATGTGTCTTAGAGTTCTAACGATGGAGTGATCTAGATTTTTAAAGGCGGCTATTTTATCTGCGCAAATATTCAATTAGATACTATTATGGTTTTCATTGTGTCAATGTTATTTTGATATTAGTAATCGATACCAATCTTATCGATCTTATTGTTACTCTAGGCTAATTTAATTTTTAAATGGAATTATTACCTTGCGTTCCTAACTTCATTTTTATTATCTGCTTAGCTGTCAAAATTTGACATTTAAACTATAAATTTATTGTAATGTCAATGTCTTTTCTGTTACCGATGTTGTAAAATTGTAATTGAATACTTTGTTGCACCAACCTAAGATTCAAGTTTAGTTTTAGGATTATCAGCAAAACTGACATTTCCTAAAAGTAATTTTTTCCTTCGGATAAACGTACCCATTCCACTAAAAAAAATAACGGTAGAAAATAGAATGCAAGCACTCATTACTATAGCAACGAAATAACTCGTATTCAATTTTTAAAATGGCGTCACTTATTGCTGTCACATTGACAGACGCTATCTGCTTATTTCTGGCAGGATATGGTAGGTATATCTTGACAAAGAAATAAATTTATGAATACATTTAGGTACAGAAAACTTGCGATTTTCGGGCTTCCCACTACTATTTTGTAGTAAATTTTCTTAGCTTTCAAAATATGTATAGGTTGCATTTAGGAATATTTATCCTTCTCACCGAAAATTTGAAAAATCCGGAAAAGGTGCTAGAATTCTGTTATTTATATATTTTTTGGACAAAACAACAATCTTTAGCCCAAATCTGATACTTTTGTCGTATTCAGCATGATCAATTGCCTATATATCCAAAATTTGAACGAAATCGAACGACTTTCGAAAATTGTAAAAAAACCACATTTTTCCCTTGCATTTTTTCAAAAAATCTCGATGAAATTTTAAATATATACGTAATGGACCGTGCCAAATACGATAAAAGCGTCATATTTGAGCTAAAAGTGATTCTTTTGCTAAAAAATATATAAATAGCTAAAATCTTGAATCGAAAATGTCAGATTTGAGCTAATAACCTTTTTTTCGTTAAAAAAAATTATATTTGTACGTTTATTTGACGTTTAAATGTCAAATATGTATGTACCTGTTTGACAATCATATATCAAATTTGTGCATTTGACGTATAAATGTCAAAATTGTAGTATTTGACTTTTAAACGTCATCTTATCGTTCCTATTCCGTTCTGTGATTAGCAAACACGAACTATTCGATGAATTACATCATTTTTAGAATTGGCACAATACCAACAGGTCCTACTACGTCGCAATAATCTCCAAAATGCAAGTACATATTAAATTTCAAAATCATTCTACAATTTTTTTTGACCGGAAGCTTACCTATTTCGCGGAGTAGGTAAGATTGTTATGCAGAAGCGGAACTGTAATCCCATTATTGCTGAACGCACCTATTTCACTAAATAAATACGTAATAGAAAAATCTTATGAGTTGATAGATCTATGCTTTAGCTGATTGCAAGGCATCATTACCACAGCAGCGAAATAACTTGTAAACAAATTATGATGATAATTTTAGATCTGTCATGTGAACTGTCAATCAATGCTGTCACATTGAGGGGTAATAATATAGGAATCTGTGCATTTGCGTCAGTTTGTTAAAGACTGATTCACGATGTGTAAATTTAGTCAAAACTTGGTTAAACGTCAGATTTAATGAAAAATATTTTATTAATATCTTAATAAACACGAAAAAGAACTGGAATTTTGTGTCAAATTAGTCAATGGGAGAAATAAATGAAGTCTATTATTATTATTTTATTCTTTTAAAAAAATATGTCAAATCCTCAAACTGTCACCCAATAATAGAAAAAAGTGATTGATTTACTGCATTATTCAATAATAGATAAATAAATAATTAAATAACGCCAGTATAACCAACAATTAAATCGTTCATGAAGTGAAAGACATAAACAAGCCAGCTTTGTTAACAATACGTACTGAAATAACAATGAATTAATATATAAACAATTGAACAAAAGCCATAATCACAATGCTCTCTCGTATACCTAATCAATCAATCACAACCTATCAAAACAACCTCGCTAAACATTTATCCACTTAAACGAACCTTACCTTATATTGCTAGGAATTACTTCTTTTCAATTGGGAAGGAAAACACAAACCCACTAAAATTGATTCCGCAAATTTTTAAATTAGCAAAAAATTAATAATAATGTGATAATATCTTAAATAGCCACCATCGAGATGGATCCCGCTCGAATTCGCCGGCTCCGTCTCTCAATCGGATCTAAGGTACCTAATACGCGAAATTCTTTGATAAAATGGTATATTTACATGATATGGGGATCACTTTCGCTGTACGGCGAGGTGTGCCCCACCTGTACGACCTCGCGCGGTCGTATGTCAAGCCCCCCAGAAAGGTAAAAAAACAACGCCCTGGTTACAGCCGCGGCTCGAGTAATAAGATATTCTGTTCTTTCGAGTTGTAATGTGAAATTATAAGAAATGAGATATATTATACCGTGTATTATAGAATGTGTCTATGACCTTAAAAGGTGTTTTGTTTTATGTACGTATATGGATATCGTATTTGATTAGAGACGTTGAAAACGCTCTTGATTGGTATATTTCAGTCGAAAAAAAGAAAAGTTGGTTGGACATAAATCTATGTTAATCAACGGGTGTTAAAAATCTATACTAATATATATACTTTTCCCTTCTTGATTTACATTAGCGTATTTTACTCTACACGTATGTACGACATAATCCAAATATCCTGCTATTATGGGATTATGAAGGTCGTTCGTTTTACTATTTAGTCTCCGTTTTTTTTTTTTTTTTTATATAATAGTGAACGTAATTATTATTATTAAATCACTTTCTTTTGTACTTTAACGGTAGACGTAAAGAGCTACCCTACTGCTTTAGTTTTAGTTAAACTAAGTTTGCTATTGCAGTTGCTACAACTCCTAATAGTAGGTACTCAAATTTTCGTAATTGCACCACCAAAAATAACAAATTTCACAAAATTAAAACTGCTGGTAGCATTTATACGGTTCAAAAATATTAAAATTGCAAAACAGAAATATTTTTTTTAATTTGACACCTGTCAATAACAACTAGAAAGATTTTTATGATTCCAATTTGGTTGGAAGTACAGTAGTGTGCATAAGTTATCGATCACTCACATATTAGGTACGCAAATACAAGTTTGTTGCAACTCTATTCGGAGGAAATCGTTACAATAAAATCATTTCTATACTCTAGAACATTGAGAATAACGGGATTGGTATCACCTGTTGTTTGGTCACCAATTACCGCTAAACTATTTTTAATTAAACAAAAAAATCGTTAAATTAACGGTCACAATTATTTACCGAAGTTTCGATGATCTGTTGACGGGTTTCGCCCCAACAGGCGCCCGTTAAATTTCGCCGAATCCCCGTATTTTGCATTTGCTATTTTTGACTAGTTTTTTTTAGTATATTTATCATTGTATTGCAGTTATAACTTAAAAACGCAATTATCACTGAACTATTTTAATTAAACCAAAAAATCGTTAAATTAACGGTCACAATCATTTACCGGAGTTTGGATGATCTTTTGACGGGTTTTGCCCCAATAGGCGCCGGTTAATTTTCGCCTAATCCTCGTACTTTGCATTTCCTATTTTTGACAATTCTTTTTAGTGTATCGATCATTTATATTACAGATATACCATAACACAACAACTTTTCAACAAAATAGCCCAAATATGTGTTACACAACTAATAACACAATAAAAAATCTTTTAATCAATCCCAAACACAAAGTAAAAATGAGACCAAAGTCTGGTATTTGCAAATTTGTATGTAAGAATTGTGATCAAGTTTATGTTGGTCAAGCTAAACCAGATATAAAGAATATGTAGCCCTTTTTCCGTTTAGAAGAGTTGAATCTTCCGCAAGTAGCGCAACATTTTATTAGGAACGGACACCGTATCAAGAAATTAGTAATCCGCTAACTCAAATCCGCACAAATTTTAATTAATTCGAGACACGTGTTTCGCTGACGCATGGGTCGTCATTCTCAACCGTTTACCGAGTGAGTAAAAATTTTTACAAAACTAACACTAACGTATAATTTAGCAGCAGAAAATGCTGATTAAGTTAGAAAATTTGGAAGCAAATATCTTGGAATTACTATAATGACATTAGCGTAGTTGCGTTTTATGTTATTATCAGCAATTATTCTGAGTAATGCGAGCATTAAATATAATTTTGATTACAAATTAATGAAATATCAATTTTAATACTAGATACTAACTTACTATTTTTTTAATGTAAAGGTACGATATTCCACTCACAACGCCGCTTGTCACTTCAAAGATAGTGTGAAGTTTAATCATTTGGTACTAATTTCTCAGGTGTACCAACCCAATCAAGAATCGCTTTGTTGATTTATACATATCTTTATTATTATAATATAAATATTTACCGAAAAATTGACTAACCTGCTTATTTCTTATAGATATAACTTTGTAGGTTATATCGTTTTGTATCATATCTCTTTAGGTGGACTTACACTTTGACAGTTATATGACAAATTTAAACTTAAAATCAGGGGTGCTACCATAAAATTACAGAAATGTTGCCGCCCTAAGTCACTTATAGTAGCTTTGAAATAAATCTGTCAAATTTGTTAACAATAACGGTTTCTTAATGATTTTGTGCGATATAAACGGTTGAGATGATTACAAAATCCACTTATTGACGTTGACATCTGTCACGAATATACTGTCGATACTGTTCAGTAAAAGAACTAAAGTATCATAATAATTTCTAAAATATACAAATAAAATGGGTTTAGACCCAATCATTGCCTCGTTCACTAATACAATCGTGAAAGATTCAATCTAATTTTAAAATCTAAAATTGTAAATGAACGGATAGAACTCCATGGTATTGAAAGAATGGATTGGCTAGCATGTTCATGAAACATAAACTCTATCAAACATGTCTGAGCACAGATTGAAGACAAATCAATATAAATACTGGTACAGAAAGTACTTCATAATAACTGAGAACTTTTTATAATTTGACAGTTGTTCCCACTTAGATCTATAAGAAACTAACTGTTAGAATCCTGAATCCTGCCAGAAATATTAAAACTACTGACTATCACTAAAAAAATCTATAAAAAAACTGTTTATTTGCAATTTGGTAATACTGTGAAGTATAATAAAGGGTTTTCAATAAAAATCGAAACCCACGTGATCTCTGACTTAAGATGACGTAAGTAATATGTTGGTAAAACAAAAAATACCCCTAAGCTATCTAACCGGTCTAACCTGAGTTGCTAGTCGATATTTGATTTGACAGTTTTTATACGTCTCTGTTTGTGTCATTCAGTCGTTGCTTAGTTGTGATTATTTACAATATAAACCTAACCTGTAAAATTTTAATTGTCAATATGTGCAAATAAAAATTTCTGGAGGATTTTTATTTTTTAAAATATGTATTACCATGCTGTTAAATGGGTTGCATATCTAAAGGAGGTCACGTGGGTTTCGGTATTTATTGAAAGCCCGGTTCATATGTTAAGGCTATTTATGAGCCTCTCAGATTTTATTTCAAACGTTTTTGGACAGGTTAAATATTTGACAGATCAGAAGTATTGAAACTGCAATTTGCTCTAAATTTGTTCCTTTAATATACTAATAAATAACAATCTTGAAGCTGTCATCATAAATTTTGTTGTCTATTTTGACAGCTGTCAAAAAATAGTTAGAAAAATGCAGTTGACTCTTCAAGAATATCAAAATGTTTGACAGCTGTCACTAACATTTGTAAAAATGCGTTTTCATGAATAAAACCCAAAATTTTAAAACAAAAAAAAACATTTTATTGAACCATTTTACATAGGTACAAAGAAAAAATTATATCACACACAATACATAGCGACCATAACTCTAATCGCAAGTCTTCACTAAAGGATGTACGACCACCGATGCTCCCAAACATCCAACAGTATTAGTGACGTAATCTGGGAAGTTACTCTCAATAACCCACATCAATCTCTTATATCCGGGTACGACTTCCGTCGGTAATCTGCATTCGTTGCCTTTCTGCACCAATAAACCGTTTTCGGATTTGAAACAGGTCTCCGTGTTCCAAATATAAATATCGGATTCCCCTTTGTATCTGAAGAATATAGCGGCGCCGTTATCGGTACCTAAGAAGACGATTTTACGATCTGCCGGTTTGATACCGCATTCTACGATTGCTCCGGCTGCTTGTCCGCTCTGAAGGAAACCGCATTTTACTTTATAGATCTTATCTCCTGATAAATACGTGAAAAATAATTCGTTGCCGCAACAACGTCTGACTAGGCATAAATATAAGACGTCTGGAGCGCAGGCGCAGCACGGTTTCGGCAACACCACCCTGTATCCTTTATTTTCCATGATGTTGTAAACGATTATGGATCTAGCTCCAGCGTCACTGATGTAGGCGAAAGCGTGGCCGTCAGCGGCGTAATCAATGACTAAATATTGAAGTCGTGATTCTGGGGTAACGAAATTGCTTAAATCTATCATTTTGACAACTTGCCCGGTTTTCAACTCGATACCGATTAATTTCGGAGCACATCTCCGTACCGGCTGCTCTAACGTGTTACAAATCCCCGAATCTAACACCCAAAGGATATCCATCTGATCTATGCAGATATCGACAGCTGATTGGATAGCTTTACAATTACCTTCTTCTTGTAACGACCAACACGGGTAGGGTGTTAGACTAGCCACGCAACCCCTAGTCCTCAAACTGAATTTGGCCAAAGTGAACGGTACTCCAGTTCTATATCTCGGCAACGCTATGAAAGCTTCATCTTTGTAGATCTGCATCCGGGTTCCGATGATGTTCTTCGAAATGTAACGGCCGGATTGTAGATAGATGTTCTTGGTGCTCTCGCATGGGAACGTCAGGTGGGAACCGCTGACTTTGAAGCTTAGATCTGTGATGTAATTCCTTTCGCAAACTGCTAGGGTTTGCGCAATGAAAAGTGTGGCTAGCACTAGAAATTTAAACACCATCCTAATGATAAAATTAAAGTTAGTTAGTTCTCTTTTTATTGTGATATGTTAAGAGGGTCTTACCTGTAAGGTCGCCTGATTTAATTCGAAAATAATGACTGGCCGTCTTCTTGTATCCTCGTTTATATAGTATCATTATGAATTGTTTTGGTTAAGCTGTGTGATGCGTGAGTTTTTGCGTTAAACAAAAAGTTTTCGTTTGTAAATTCTGACCTTGCAATATTGAGATATCTTGGAGTACTTGCTGTATGTGTGCGTGTGTGTATTAGTAGGGTTCAATGAATTTTAATGCTAGTACGCAAGTGATTTCAGGTTTTATTTTTTTTTTTAATTATAACCGTAAGATAGTTATTACAAGATATGCATCTGGACAAGAAATATCATTTTAAAGGACGACTTCTTTAAAATTGTAAAGTTCAAGTTTAAGAAACTAATCAAATTAAAGAGGATTAACTGGTTGGCTGTGTAAAGTTTAATTTGCATTGAACTTGTCTTTTAAAATGTTAAAAGGCATACGTTTTCCTGACGGGGTCAGCTGATTTCTTTTAAATATTTATGAATTAGTTGTACGAATTTGCGTGTTACATAATACTGTTGTTCAATAAGTTTCTAGAATCACACATAGATGGCGGTAGTACGTCCGCCATTTTATTTTTCTAAAAATGGTACCACATACTTTTTCATGAACCATGAACACGTAGAAACTTTTTTATAGATCTGTCAACTCAGTTTTTTTAATATGGAAAAAATCAAGTATCGTGCAATGATTGAATTCTTATTTTTGGAAGATGTAGAACCAAAACAGATTCGTGAACGATTGTTGAAAGTGTAGAAGGACTCTTCGCCTTCACTTGCAACAGTATATAACTGGGTTGCTGAGTTTAAACATGGTCGTACAAGTCTTGAAGACGATCCACGTCAAGGACTTCCAAAAAGTGCATCAACACCAGAAATCATAGCAAAAATACAGGATATGGTTTTGGAAGATCGTCGATTGAGTGAGAGAGCTCTTGTAGATCCCCTAGACATCTCATTAGGCAGTGTAAGCCATATTTTAAGTGAAGTTTTGGGTTTCATAAAGCTGGTGCCGCATTCGTTAACAGTGGAACAAAAAGACATTCGAATGCGACTCTCTCAACAACATGTGGAGAGTTTTAAAAAGGATAAAAAGGTTTTTGTACGTCCATTCATCACTATGAATGAGACTTGGGTTTGTCACCATAATCCTGAATCAAAACAAGAGGCTAAAGAGTGGTGTGAACCTGGTTCTTCAGCTCCAAAACGAGTTCGTGTTCAAAAATCAGCAAAGAAAGTTATGGCATCAGTTTTTTGGGATGCCAAAGGGATATTGTTGGTGGATAATCTTCAAACTGGTAAAACAATCAACTCTGTAGGTATATTACTGCAAACTTTTGGGTCAATTGGATGAAAAACTTGACCTGGTTTGCAGAAGACAAAAATCTTTTTTCATCAAGACAATGCATCTGCTCACAAAAGTGTTTTAACAACGACTAAATTCAATGAATTGAAGTACGATTTGCTTAAAGTTATGATCAAGTTATAGAAGCCGTAGACGAGTATTTTGCAGACCTTCCGGAAAACCACTATAGGAATGGAATTCATGAATTGGAGGAACATTGGAATAAATGTATTGAGCTTTTTGGAGAATATACTGAATAATAAAAAGCATTTCAAGCCATAAAATCGTGTTTTTTATTTCTATTCTAGAAACCTATTGAACAACCTATTATGATAATAAGTATGAATGTGGATCTATGAATAGCTGCCATCAAAAATTGGAGAAAATAAAGAATTAAATAAAAGAATATTAGAATGACCTCCTTCTAGTTTTTTTTTTTTTAATAATGTGTGGGAAGATTTTACGCGAAAAATACGATCAAACCCAATACATTACTTGGCAGAAAAGAATACAGAATGGTTAGGTTGACCATGTGGAAATTGTGAGTGGTGAAGCGGTCTAGAGGGGTGGTTCTGTTTTAGATGAGTGTCTGTTAAGTTTAGGTGGTGACCAGAAATATATCTCTAAATTGTTACAATAGTTTGAAGGTAATAGATCATCTGCAGAATATTTTCCAAGTAAATTGGAAATACTATATTTTTTCAAAACACAAAAGAAAATCATCTAAATTGATGTTTGAACCTTAAGCCAACCCTAGATAAATCTTTTAGATTAGAACTGTTTAATAGACCATCTGAAACCATTATCCATTCAGAAAGCTTACTGTAGGATTTACCCTACCTATTACCAAAGGCAATAAAAATTAATAATCTGTAGATAAGTACCTCACCAGAAGTATTGATTTTATATTCGCTACAAATTAATAAACAATAAATGTGTTAGGTAAGTAATTGAACTTAAAATGAAGAAATTTGACAAAACGATGCATTAACTAACTTCATTACCAATTGTAAAATGTTACGAAATAGTAATAATGTATGTAAATCGTTATGTTGGTAATAGCACTCTACTTGAATGACATAATCATTTCGTGATGACAAACGTCAACGATGACAGTCATCTATGATGTTAAACGTCAATAATGACAGACGTCAACAATAAGAAACGTAAACGGTGACATGTCAATGTCAAAATGCAATTTTGAAATTATACAGGCTGATTCATTTTCGATCCCCACCATTGTGATCTCGCTTATTATTGAAGATAGACGGTCGGTTTAAATTTGGCAAAATTGCTAAATTTTGTGGTTATTATGATCCCGATAAGAAAGTAGACTTAGAACAAATGACGTTCGAGTTATTTGAAAATAAACTGAAAAATCTCTTTCTTATTTTGCTTGTAGCACTTTTATTAGGTCTTGTGGAGGAAAACTAAAGACACATTCTCAAGGCCACTTTTGCTCCTCTATCTAATGGTGTATTTAAAATTTTTATACGACGTTTCGTTTTCTTTGGATCATTATCAACTTTGTTATTTCTTATGGGAGCCATATTGGATTTTGACACAGCTAGAAAGATTATCTTTTTCTGATTTCAACCATGTGTCCAATGTTGCAAACAAAATTTGATATAGTGTGTTAATTGACTAAGAATCTAATTTGAGATTAAATAAGGTAGGCAGCTATGAAGTTTCGAACTGTCAATCACTTACAATTGAGTATCGCGTAAATGAAAATCGATGTTCAATGAGATGGCCGTGGAATTACGAACTGTCAATTATCGTTGCGTTAGTAAGTCAAAAAGGGTGTTCGCCAACGACGAGAAACAAGATAATATTATGTATTTTTACAATTGTATCCTAAACGACTACAAACATATCATACCATTTTTCTAGATCTTCGCAGAAATTTAGTCGAATATGGATCGTGGAGAATTGCGTCGAAATAAGCTGAAACCGTACAAAGTCCATGTTAGTCATAGTTTACTACCTCGTGATAACTTAAGATAAATGGAATATTGTAATTGGTTACCGGGAAAATTAGAAAACTACGAAGATTTTTTGAATACAATCATCTGGTTAGATAAATAGAAATGTACTAACTGACCAGCTAGTAGCGCGGTCCCTAGTATGCTCGTTTCCCAGTCCGTCAGTACTGTGTTCGAACTCTGGTATGTTCTTTCTGAATTTAGTTTTCTGTAGTTTCCCAGATTCCATGGCAAATCCTGAAAGGCAACATCTTAAGTTGGTCTACAACCGCGGGCATAATAATAACTCATTGCCAGCCGATGGCCCCTGTAATTGGTACAAACTGTTGAGAATGTGAAGGCATGAATTATTATTATTATGGTAGAATTTTTGATCGAAATACATCAGGGAAAAATTGCAAATATTTGTACTCGCTACTGTTGTATTTTAGTTCGATGACTAAAAAATACATAACATACCTTGTTTTTCGTTGCCTCTTTTATCGTGCCATTTTTCCGTTACTAATGCAAGTTCAGTTCAAAATTCCATGGCTACCTTATTTAACGTCGATTTTCATTTTTGCGATACTCAGTTTTAAGCGATTGACAGTTCCAAATTTCATAGCTATCTGCCTTATTTAATATCAAATTAGATTCTTTGTAAATTAACACACAATATCAAATTTTGTTTTCAACATATGACACATGGTTGAAATCAGAAAAAGAAAATCTTTCTAGCTGTGTCAAAATCCAATATGGCGCCCATAAGAAATAACAAAGTTGATGATAATCCAAAGAAAACGAAACATCGTATAAAAATTTTAAGTACACCATTAGATAGAGGAGCAAAAGTGGCTTTGAGAGTGTGTCTTTAGTTTTTCTCTGTAAGACCTAATAAAAGTGCTACAAGCAAAATAAAAAAATTAGATTTTTCAGTTTTTTTGAAAAATCTCGAACGTCATGAATCACCCTGTATATTAAGTACTACTATTTCTTTGGATCCATTATGTTTGACTATCAATTACATCAAATCCTTTAGAATCTTTAATTTTAATCAAATTCCATACTTGGATACATAATCAAACAATATTCATTCTTTAGGTCAGCATTGCTATGTTTTTACTTGAAATGAATCGTTACAATTTTATTATTGAAAGAAAGAAGTGCTTGCATCATCAATACATGCTACTTCTATTATATAACAACATTATACATACTTGAACGACAAACCCATCTGACCCGATCTACGTATCTACATATTTAGAATATACCTGTTCATTGACACTAAAATATTGCATTTATCGCATGCTTTTGTTTATAAATCCTAAAGCCTATGTACATAAATACCGACGATAATATTTGCAAACAATCTTTTACGCACTCGTTACGAGTTCAACATCACGTTTGACCTTTAAACTAAACCAAAATATTAGAAAATGGTATATAAAGGTGCAACACAATAGAGATCTGGCTATAGACGATTTTCTTTTAGAGATCTAAGCTTCATGTAAGTATTAATTCGTTAAACACTCTCCTAAAATTTATTCCAATTAGTTTTTTCTAGATTTAAACATGCTACCAAAATTATTCCTAATCGCAATTATCGGCGTCGCAAACATTTACGCCCAACAATGCCAAGAGAAAACAGAACTCATGCTGCGACCAATCGAATGGACTGGGGGACCTTTCGAATGGGACTGCGGCGCTACTAAAGACGTCTACGCCAGATCAGGAAAATACATCGGGAAAAATTGCTTGGCGACGCGTTGCCAAGTTTACAAAGACGAATGCGTGGTAGCCCTGCCCAGATACAAATCAGGCTGTCCGGTCACTTTAGCTAAAGTCTCGTTAAAACGACAAGGTTGCGAAGCAACCCTGGTTCCGTTCCCGTGTTGGTCCGTTCAAGACGAGCACAATCCAGACGGTTTAGTATCTGTCGTAGATTGCGTAATAGATGCGAACGAAATCTTATGGGTGTTAGATTGCGGCGTTGTTCACACTTTAGAAACACCAGTCAGATATTGTAAACCGAAAGTTGTTGCTTATTCGATGAAGACCGGTAAACAATTGAAATCCTTAGATTTATCCGGATTAGTAGTACCAGCTTCTAGATTGCAATATTTGGTAGTGGAATACTCCCAGGATGGTAAGCCGTTCGTTTACGTCAGCGATGCTGCCACGAAATCAATTCTAGTCTTCGATATCGTCGCTAATAAGGGTTATAGGGTGGTTCTCCCGAAAGCCGTGCTATACGGACCGTGTTGCAAACGAGACGTTCTATACATAGCTCTAGTCCAGAAAGGGTGCGGAAATAACTATTTGATCTTCACATATTTATCATCAAGTCATATGTTCTCCATCCGCACCGATTACTTGAGAACAGGTTCCACAGCAGGACGTATCGTTGATCTCGGACAGAAGCCGCAGAAAATGATAATTTTAGGAACCGATTTGGGTTCGGCCATATTCTTCAGATACGAAGGACTACCTGAAGTGTACAGATGGGATAGTAATACTCCGTTCGTTAAGGAGAATTTCGTCGTAGTGTATATATCGCCGAAATGCTTATTGACCACTTGCGTCTGTGCTGATTTGAGGAGGCAACGGCTTCGATTGTTGGAAAGCAATTTCCCGGATTATATTCAGAATACAGTCGGGTGTGGTGCCCAGCAAGTTATTAATATTTTGGGTGGCTGTACGTAAGGGATAAAGATCTATGTATTATGTGTTTATGTAAAATGTGATGAAATATGTTAATAAAAAATTATTATTACTTTAAAAATAATTGTTTTATTTAGTTTTTCAGTTGCCTTTCACGATTTGTCATTTGTAATTCACTAATTTTCAAATGACTTCAACAACTGTCAAATTTGTGTCAATTATAATTCTCTTTTACCAAAACTGTTTCACTATTTGTCAAATGATTTTCTCTATTTTTATGCAAATAAAATAATAGAAAGAATCGAACTCATGTACATATATTTATTAGAACCAACGAAACATATTATGTAAAATAGACAATAAGTAATGAAATTCTTAAACATTCAAGTACAATTTTCGAATTGGAATTAGAATTTCGATTCTTCGTAAACAATCGCCTAAGTAGGACTCCATATGTTGTTGTATGTAGGCCTTCACTACATATATAACCAGGTAAGTGAAATCAATATTCATCCGGAGAAAAGGTTAGATCTAATAGGTACTTCATTATTGTTTATGTTTTCATTAAATTATCCAGATAGTTTTTCCACTTGTTAGGTCAATGACAACACTTGAAATTCTAACAAAAGTCAAATTTATTCCAAAACCTTTACAAAATTTATAATCTGGTTTTCGTAACAACTTCTTCAGTGGAATAAAATTGACACTTATTTAGTGTCAAATTATAAATAAATAACTAGCCATGCCTATCAACAAAATTATCTACAGACAAAGAAATTCAGTGATATATAGGATTATGTTTACAGTATATTGGACAATTTAAGATATTTTGAAATGTAAATTTATAATCATAACACTAATGTTCCTTATATCAATGTATTTTTTTTTTGTCAGGCTCTAACAATTCTGTTCGAGGACTAGGGAAAAACATGGCAAAAAAACCTAGTCAAGAGCTTAACTTTATAAAATTCAGGCGTGATTAGGTGATTACATTATTATAAATAATACTTAAATTTTCTATATCTGTTCTAAAATTGACCGCGTTATTTTCTTTTTTAATGTATATTATTTCATATATTAACATTTTTTTATAACTATTTTCTTTTTTCAAAATCTTAACATTTTCAAAATCAAAGTTATGTCGTAATTCTTTAGAATGCTTAGACAAAGCAGTTTCCGGGGTTATGTTATGCGTTACAGTGTATTGATGATTATACAGTCGTTTTTTTAGATACTGTCTAGTTTGCCCTACGTAACATTTATTACAGTCTTTGCATTCTAATTTATATACGACATTACTTTGATTATCTTTTTTAATCTTAGTTTTTAAATTTGTAAATAACTGTCTGTTATTGTCTGGTGTAAACGTAATGTTTATATCTGATTTTTTAAATTCGTATTTAATTTTGTCACTTAAGTCGTTAATGTATGGAATTGTGTGATATATTTTACTATTTTGTTTATTGCCTGTGTTGTATATTTTATGTATTCGTTTTTTTATTAATTTCTCGTAAAATTCTTTTGGATAACTATTTTTGTCCAAAATTGATCTAACTTTGCTTAAAGTCTCTTTTCTAAAATCAGGATGTGCTAATTTAATAGCTTGGTCAACTAAACTATTAATTACGCTTTTTTTAAAATTTACGGAAGTGTTTGAATAGTAGTTTAGGTGTCTGTTGCTACTAGTGTCTTTTATGTA